>JASANE010006767.1:0-35800 GCA_030248225.1 Trileptium ribeirensis
CGGGGCATACCGTGATTTTACCGGAGCAGATCAGTTTGAGCTTCAAATTTCTAGGGACATTTTCATGTTTTATTTCAAAACTCACTACACTAAAACAGAATTTAACAACTTCCGATGAGTCTAAGATAGGGAATAGCGGCTAGGCTCCATGACCTGCGAGCAGGTGTCGGTGCTAGCCTCCCTGGGGGACCTCAGAAATCATACCCGATACTAGACACGTGCGCAACCCTTCGGGCGGGGTCCGAACACACCCCGTGAAGCGCGCCTGCGGCCTGCTAAGCTCCGTAGCTTCTTGGGTCTGACCAAGAATAGGTTCAAAATTTAGTATTCACGGTCCACCCTTGAGGTTACGATAGCCGGGGTCGTATGGGCATGGTGTTAGGAAGTTGCGCCATGCAGCTGCGTCACCGGTTATTACATATACACAATGTTTATGGCTGCGTGTGCTTTACGTGGCGAATCCAATGCGATCAAATTCTAGATGAAATATAGACCATTTTTCATGCCATGCGCGCAATGCACAACAAAACAAATTTAGACAGGCTACATTTTGAAAATTTGGTTCATCGAAGTAAAATCTCTAAAACTAGGCATGGACATCTTGTAGTAAATTGCTACACGGGTATTTGACTCGACTAATTAACCGGGTATCCTATTAACTACCTGACGCTAATTTTGGTAGTTTTCGTAAGCCGCAGTATCAACTCAAATATACGTAATTTCGACGCTCAAATTAGTTATCTAAATCTTTTAATAAGGCTTGTAGGTAGCAATCGCCTTGAGCTAATAGAAATTGTTTCCTACCGTGCAGTACTGAGCGCCGACTTGCACATGGTGGCCAAAGAAAATGGTGCGAAGAACCAGCCAAGGTTAAATTCCTTGCGCAGCCTAAGCTATTCGGCCACACAGTACGGATACAAGTTCGGAAGTGGAAAAGGTAAAGGTGCCGCTACAGGAAAAATATATATATTTATAAAATATATATATTAAAATAATATATATTTTCTATAATGGCATCATAGAAACTATGTATTATTACCATCAGGTTTATAAAAGGTAATACTAAACTTTAATTCTGCAAAAAGATTTGACCATCTAGTTCTTGAACTCAAAGATGGAAACATGTTCGCCCGAGTTGCTGGCAAGAGTAACCGTCCCCTAGGAATCGGTAACAGATGGCGACAGGTACTATTCCAAACAAGATACACCGTAAGACGTTCTAAATTAGGAACCAATAGTTGTAAATTTTCAGCTAAAGATAGGTCAGCATGTCTCTTGATTACAAAAATCTGCATTTCTGCAAATTTTTGTTGCAACAACGACTACAACTCATAAACGAACTGTCGGATATCACTATTTTGCCATATATATATATTGCGTTTAACAATCCGTTAAGAGAATTTATTTGTGTTTTTCCTTTTCCATGCGTTAGGGTTAGTCAGCTCCTGGCTTTAGACCAAAATCAAGTCGAATATTGGCGTTTCTGTTTATAACATGGCAACCGTTAAGATGATATGATAAATTCTCACAATACCGGTCACTCGAGCTATTGCAATTGTAAGCCTAACATCTAGCCGATAACAGCTTTTATATACGGAATTGAAGAGCAGAAATAACCAGTTTTGTCTCAAAATCGTGTAAAGGTTTAGGTAGCGCTGTTGTTACTATAGGTTGAGGATGATTGGCGCAGTTTGTTGCAAATTTTCACAATCGGCTGAGACCTATCTTATTCATATCATCGATATAATTCTAACATCGTCCAACTTGCGGAATAGACAGCTCATATCCAAAAGTAATATTTTGATCCAAGATTCCTGCATATATATTTTGTTCTATTTGGTTCAAATTTTTGCTGTGCTTGTGTAAGTTTGTGACTCATGTGTACCGTTGATTTTATACTAATATTTCAGATATGGCTGTGAAATAAGAGACGAAAGTATTTTCCGCCCAGAATCGACCAATCCTCCGGTTTCATCTGGCTAATCAATATATAAACGTTAAACCCAATGGTCTCACCGCACCATCTAGTAAATATTAAATAAGCCGAATGCTTAAGGTTGGGTACTTTTTCGCAATAAAGATGCAACAGTTGCGATAACATAGAAGTGTTAATTCCTCCTGCAACGGGTAAAAGTTTTGGGCTGTGGGAAGTTCATAACTAAGTTTGATTGTCCGAGAAAAAACTGGTAAACCACAGTGTTTTACTTGGTTACGATAGATCAAAAGACAGGCTCCGTTAATGCATTTCTCAATCTTAACACTCGCGAAGTTACCAGCTACATGTCGATTTACTAATGTACTTGAGTTTGGATCTTTTATTGCATGTCGAATAATTTGATAATAGACAGTGGTATACGTAAGCTTAAACTAAGCCATAAAGAAATCCAGGATCGAGCTTTACATGCTATCACCAAAAATACCTTATTACAACATATGACAAAACAACCTATCACCATTCAGAATCATACCAGGGGTAACTCCGGCAATATACTAACAACAAGAAAGATAAAAAAGTAAAAAAAATAGTTTCAGCATTGATAACAAAGCCCTTGTATGTCGCTAAAAATTCATGTAAACACCACAACTATTTATATAAGTACCACAGGTATTTATATAAGTACCACAGCTGTGATTAAATTTCGGGATCAGAATATTGATAACGGAGCTACAGCATCTCCTCTATAGTTCTCGGAGTTAAGATTATAATTTAAGATTTGTCAAGCATGAATATTCTAGTTCGTTCGCTACATGATTTAGCTGACAAAATCGAGCAAAATCGATCATGTATGAGTCATCCTTGCATGGTTTTTATTTGCACCGTGTATGGCAATTAACAGTTCACTCAGTTCTTAGCATTTGATTTTTAAAGCCCTCTGTACACTGTTAATCGTAGTATAGCCCGAATATTGTTCAAAGAATTATTTCCTATAAAATTTTAATACTGAATGTAACGAAACATTTTCCTTAACATTTGGTTTACGGAATCTCTTTAGATTTTTGTGTTCCCGCTGGTCCCCGTTTTTGCCCAAAGTTTTTGAAAAATTTTGCTGATATAAATGTCTAATTTTACATATCAGTCAAACCTCAATGACAAGCCGAGCCGAACTGTAGTAAGATCCTTCTCAAATGAGTTCACGTATTAACGAATTAGTCTAAGGTTCACCCTTAGGATTAGGATTTTACATAAATGACAATAAGTCATTATCACATGAACCGATTGAACTGATTTTACCACTTTTAACTGACCTCGGCATTCGAATAATATGTAAATTTATCCATTTAAAGATTTTTTTTCGAAAGTTTTAGTAGCAAGGAGACCTATTATGAACCCAAAATGTCAAAAAATTGTCATAAATCCGCTCGAAATACATATTTTTTAAACCGCCTCATCCAGCAGGCTTGAATGGTGCCAAAATTTGCACTGTATCTTCAAAATTGAGCAATTTCTGGCTCGGGAGTTGCAGGAAACACTCGTAGATTATTTAAATCCGCTATTTGTACAGGTTGCTCCAATGTTTTAAAACCTTGTGACAAACTTGTTTTTGTAGATACCTAAGCGGCGCATATCGCCCCCAGAAGCTGGACTTAACTGTAATTTTCAGGTTGTGATATATTACAATGCTGAAGTTGTATTTGCGGAATCAAGCAAGGCTTCGTCAGTTTTTGTTACATATTTGCTAAATTTCTCCAAAGTTCTAGAACCTAAACTTTTGTAGTTAGCTGCTAATTTTATTAATGCGTTCTGATTCTAATTTCTATATTTTGCAACGTAAACTATTAAGAATATGAATACGCGGTACCCATTGGTACAAATTTCATAGACATTTACCAGTAACTTTAACTTACATAATAGAAGCTCGTTATTGTCCTTATTGGAAGAAGCCTTCCGTCCAAGTCAAAATATTTGGCGTTCAAAATAGGAACCTCGACTTCATGTGAATTATGTGTATTAAAAATAAATGTTCATAGTCTGCGTACTTCTACTTCATTTAACGTGGTTTTGGGATAGCTATATTTCTTAAGTTAAAAATACAATTTTCTGGTAAAACAGCGGAAAATAATTTTTAGGTAATGTTGAAATCAACTAATACTAGAGTACCCAACCGTGGTTTTTTAGACTTCGAGACCGAAATACTATTGATCCCTGTCGCTCTCCGTTAAATTCCGTCTTAACAACTGGAGAATCGATGGATGATAATGCGGCGCAAGTTGTAATTTTCCGACCCCGAGACTCAACCTCGGCCCTACCAAATTCCGTGCTAAGTCAGGGCTCTGTTCCTGACACACTTAGCTTTAATACTACCGTACCCTAGAATCGACCACGTAACCACTGTAAGAAACTTAAATTAAATCTAGTAAATTTTAGATTCAAACAATTGATCACCTTACAAGAGCAGTTCCTATTTTCCACTTTGTTTCGCACGTAACGCCAGACGATATGGATACTGACCGGCGTATTTTTGTCGTTGAGGCTAAGCCTTATCCCTAAGGGAGGTTGTCCGATTCAGTCCTAAAGCTATGTTGAGCCAAGCCTAGTAATTAATTCTGCCTAGCCTACGCATTCGTCCGAACATTAATGTAACTATATTAAGACAAAGTTAACTCAAACCAATTTCCATTGGGGTGTTTGTGGGTCCACTTTGTTGGATCATTTTCCGGCGGTCATAAGTAGTTGTCCGAAGCTCATAATCTCATTAAAGAGTTTCGTGCTTTACCGGTCCAGAAACCTTGGAGGGCATCCCTACGATTACAGTCGGTACGGGTACCAAGTCCCAAAGTTGGTCCAAACAAGTCCTAGTGGGGGCGTGTTTAGTCAACTTTGTTAACCCGTTTCCTAACGGTCGCCAGCAGTTATCCAAAACTAATACCTCTTACAATAGTCTAATTAACGAGCTATGCAGATAGCCTGGAGACGCACACCTCCTACTTAAATTATCCAATGTGTGAACTCCCAAATTTGGACCCAAAATGCAAGATTTCATTGGGGCGAAGTTGTGTCATTTTCGAAAGACTTGCATGTGTGAATTTTACATTTCGAAAGATTCTAACGAACCTTTATGGTACACTAGTTCCTAATCTAAACCAAAAATCTTGGGGGAACGCCTCCTACTCCTACAAGGAGTACGGGCCTACGCCAAATTCGGAGCAAAATTTTTGTTTCTCATGTTAGCTATAACCGTTTCTCCTAGTATCTACCTCTAACCTAGCACTTCCTAACTTACCTATAACAACTTACAGACCTAAAACACTTATGAATCGGAAAGTGGGGCCCGACGTTTTGCACCCAAAACTATACCCGTATTTTCTCTGCATCTTCGTTTTACCAACCCTTTTCACTTGTTCGCTGGTGTTATTGCACGTGTGTGTATGTTTTGCACTGTAAATTTCCACTAAAGGCAGCGACTTGGAACGCTTGTATTTTTGATATTTCACCAGTGCGTTCTAAGTTTTAGGGTGAGTGAGCATTTCTATAATCGTGCGAGCAAAATTCATATCATGACAGAGAGAGAAAGAGAAGAAATGTGAACGTCTGCGGAAACTGAATTTATACATGTTAATCTCTGAAAGCTGAAGGCGTGGTATACATAAAGTGTCATGATGAAAAAATAAATAAAATTCCAAAATGTCAGCGATCAAGTCGTGCTGCAAAAATTTGAGGGTTTTGCTTCTGTCAGATCTGAGGACAAAATTTTCTCAGAACCGAGTCAATTTCCAAAGGTGGGGTCATGGGTAGATCTTGTGTTTTTCCTCGAATTTAACCTACCCTTGTCCTTGTCAATGTTTTGAGTCAGTTCAAGTCCCTAACCGACGTGTAAGTCTTCCTTAATAATTCACCCTTGTTACTTGCCAATTCATAAACCTATGAGGAATGGAACCTATTTATATTCGTAGTCCTAGGAGCGTTGATGTGCAATTTTCACAAGAAGCGACAAAGAAATTGACTAGCCTTAGAATCTAAAGTGCCGTGCCCTAAAAGTTTGAACGTTATGGCACATCTTTAGCCGATGGCCATACGCGCGGTTTAGCTAAGTCTATATAAAATGCAACCTTATGACACCTAAGTACATTTTCTACTGCGACCTTTTTCGAACGGTCGTATCGTCGTTGTCCTATATTCGAGCCGACCTATAAAATTAAACCTATCCTATCGCTTCAATTATGTTACAGCTTTCCGTTATTTTCATCAACTTTGGGTGATCATAAGACAATTAGACAACCACAGACAACTTTAATAACCCTAAGAAATTTTTCCGTCCTAAGGAATCAAATGCCAGATACAGAATTATCCTTTTATACGATGCAAGATAATCCTATCAATTTAATCAGCCCTAGAAAATTGCAATATGCAAAAAAATTTTGAACACGCAGTTTGACAAAACACGATACGATAAGCAAATCACATAAACCGAACCCTGCCACTCTTGACTCTTGTATTACACAAATATATGACCAGAGTATTTTTGTAATAAGCTATAGTGTCCTACACAGGTCTTTTGTAAAACAAGACTGATAAGTATTTCAGTTGAATAGCACGACTACATTTCCATCTTGTCTCCTAATTGCTCGGATTTCTTCCAAATGCCTGCAGGGTCCGAGGGTAGGTGCACAATCGTTAACTCACGCTTAATCAGTCCTAGAAATTCTCTTGCTGCAACTCTGGCCTGTGGCAACATTTCGGCTTGAGTGCCGGGCCTCGATTCATAATTTATCTTAGCTTAATTAAGACAACTGTGTTTTCGACTACCCGCCCAGGACATAGCAAAACCCGCGAAGGCCCAGGTCCTTTACCTAAAGACGCTATCCGTTCGTCCCCAAACGCTGTCCGAGCGCCGAACAATCAATCAAACTCATATAAATTTTGTACAACACCTCTGCTTCCTAATGACTTAAACGAGTTTCAACCAAAACATGTCATTTCCAGTAAAATTTGTAACTGTGATTAGCACAAGGAAAAATTCTTCAGAAACCTAACTTAGCACAATAAGCTTGGAAATTAAATCTGTGACATCCAACCTATTATATTCTGAATTCAAATTTTGATCATGGGAACCCGAAAGATTACGAGCACAATTTTTCGACTTAAAATTCGCATAGCGACTCTCGAGCAGACATTGGCAGTTCCAGGATAATAATTGGTGTGGCAGTTCTAGAATAAAAAAGATGGAAGATGCTTACAGCGGACAGAAAAATCAACTGTCACTCAAAAATTTTAGGGTTGGGATTTGCAAACAACCTACTTCCGTACACCTATCCTTGGGGAAATTAAACCCCCTCAACTTGTCCTAACTCTCCATCCTTACTTATATCTTTAATCCCTGTGGGCAGCACCGGCTGAACCCCTTCACGTGGCACTGGAGGCCAACGTGAATTCCTCTCCGAACGTCCAATCTTCGCGCAAAACTCACAAAAACAATGACACTAGATAACCCACGGAGCCGGTCAGTAGAGCCGACCAAACTCCCTGGTGTCGAAGTCAACCTGATCCGAAGAAGTTAGACGTCATGTCCGGCCTCGAAAATCTTGTCTTCGTTTTATGGGGCATTTAAGATAACCTGAGTGCGCTTTGTCTTTAGTTTGTCCGACAGTGAAGCGTGGCTGTATGGGACATTGGTACACGCAAGACTGGCTAACATTGTTTACACGCAACGGCTGGCTGGCATATTTATTAATGTATAATTGTATTTTAGCCGTAGTCCCAAGTGGAAATCCGAATCTTGAGAGCAGTCCAACGTAGAAAATTCAAATTTTGCCAGCTGTACAGCCCGGAAAAATTAAAGTTTGTCATCCGTCGAATGCGGTAACTTTAAATTTTGGCAGTTCTCCAGCGCGGTAAATTCAATTTTAGCGGCTGTGCAACGCGAGAAATTCAAATTTTAGCAACTGTCCATCACAAGAATTTCAAATTTTGGCAGCTTTACAGCGCAGAGAAATTAAGTTTTGGCAGCCGTCGAACGAGGTAACTTTAAATTTTGGCAGTTCTCCAGTGCGGCAAATTCAATTTCAGCGGCTGTGCAACGCGAGAAATTCAAATTTTAGCAACTGTCCAGCGCGGCAAATTCAATTATGGCAGCTGACCAGCTCGGGAATTTTAAATTTTGGCAGTTCTAAAGCGCGGCAAATTCAATTTTGGCAGCAGGCCAACGCAATTAATTTCCATTCTAGTAACTGTCCAGCGGGAGAAATCCAAATTTTGGCACCTGTCCAACGCGGGAAATTCAAATTTTGGCAGCTATCCAGCGTGGGAATTTCAAATTTTGGCAGCTGTCCAACCGGAATATACAAAATTTGGCAGTAGCCCAAGCTCAGCATTATACCTATGCAGTGTTACATCATATGCGGTGAACCTGGATTATACAGGACAGGCATTGGAGTCTGAGCTCACTTGTGTGCAAAACCAGACAGTGTTGCTAAGCTGGTATTTATGTCTTCATAGTTGGCTTTCACTGTACTAAAACAATGTGATAGCGACGCCCGACTATAATAGGACAAAGCTAAGTCAGTCTGCACTCAATTTAATGTAACTGCCCATTCACATATCCGTTTCATCGCCGCCCAATCGAAGGCGATTTTCCGTCCCCTCATTTTGAATTTTTCTTTTCAATGTCCAATCGAAAAAGTTTGAAAGCTTTGAAATTTACCAGTTACTCTAGATCGGTGGTCTTCTTAGGGAGAGCGGAAAACAAAAGGGTGATATCTGCCAATTTGGGTCGTGGTTAAATTTTTTCCGAAATATTTTCTTTGTTTGTAAAAGCCTAAGTAACCTGGAAGCCAGACGATCTCTAAAATCAAAACCACTAAATTCTAAAGTTATTTGCTGAATAATTATTAAATTTATTTAAATAATAACTTATAATTGATTCCAAACTAAATTCTTAAATATAACCATATACGTACGCGCAAAACTGTACCGCGACCTCTATTTGTGTCGTGTAAATATTTCTCACAGGTAAACGTGCAAAAATTGCACGTTTACCTATCAGTCTGACGGATGTTTTTGTTTTTCGCGAATCCTCGTAAGGGAATACAGACATCCAGACGTTCCCATGTATCACGGTGGAGGATGGGCTCGGTACGGACATGGACCCCACTCAGGACCGGAGACGGGGCACAACCTCGGTGACCATCCCCAGTGTGGTCATCGCCGCCCGGGCCCATCGTTGGGCTCCACGCCTGCCGTCTTTCCGAAATCGACCTTCCGGAAACTCTGAAAATTTATATTTGACATGCATGTATTTGTTACCCCTACACCCCTGCAGATCTACCAAAATATATATATGTCCTAGCCGAACATATGTATTATATATATGTGTATGTATATGTCTTTTATAAATCTTAACTATTATTATCAATATTATTTAATTCGTAAGTGTAATTAAACTAGAGAGAGAAAAAGGACAAGGAGGAGAAACAAGAGGAAAGAGTAGAAAAACAGAGAAAGACGAAGAGAAGTGGTGAAATACCAAAACGTCGCCACAGAAGAAGCGCAACAAACGTAAGAAAGGAGAGCGGACACACACGCAAACGACCAACGAGTAAAAGGTCGAGTAGAGAGAGAAAAGAACGGAGAAAGATCAGTGGACGATATAGGCACCAATTCAAGCAATAAACATAGTCATTGATTATTTATTATAGTTGGTATCGGTTTTATCCTTTTAAACGGTTAACATCACAATGTATATTTATTTAATATTTATCAACAACACGAGCGTTTCATAGATTACTCTGACAAAACGCAATTACAAATCGAAATATCACTGCGGAATCGACAATAATCACCCTAAGCCTATATAAGACATCTCCAATGACAATTAATTATCTTCGAAACGACTGAATGAGCCATATATATGCAAAACAGATTTTGTTTGAGTCATGTAAAACACACCACAAGGGGGTAGACGCAATATCTGGACCTAACCCACTCGAGGTGGCTTACATGTATTTCGTATAGGGAGCTTCAGCAGGTTCTCCTGTGCTAACGGATCGATGCTCCCCCAGTCTTGATAAGCTTTAGTCGTTATTATCGGATGTCCCGAGTTAACGGTGAGTCGGACAGAGACTCGCCGGATCCACAATACACATAAGCTATTTTGGAGCACACTTCGGCGGGTTACAACGGATCAATGGAAGGTTATATAGAGACTCGCCGCATATCGTAGTGTTCATTGGGAGTAGGCGGGTTGAACGAGGGGTCGCATGCCGGTATTTAGTGTTACTGTGAAAATAATGAGATTTTGCGAGAAAACGTGTGCGTCAATTTTATACAATATGTAACATAAAATAAACAAATTTTATGGTGCAACTTTGATGGAGAGCCAGCGACTGCACGGATCGAGACCCGCCCGGATTGTTGAGATTCTTGATGTGAGAGCTACGTGGCGGCGTGTGAATGTTGTGGCGGAGACATTCCTGCAAAGCGGCATAGCGGTTGCAAGGCTACTGATAAATCTATTTTAGTGATGTCAACAAGCGAGAATAAACTTTGGTTGTGCCTTTCGCACTCAAAGGATTGAACAAGATTTAGTGATGCTGCTTAGTTGTAAGTTCGCCTAAGGGACGTGATGACGCGTAAAGTGCTGATACAAGATACTCCGCGAAAAATCGTAGAGTTGCAAACGTGATCACAATAGTGATTTAGTGTATACTAGTTTCAAAGTTATGAATATGTGCTTATACGTCTTTAAGTAAGCGCGCAGCTCCACCCGATATGCTACGGTGCCCGCAGATATGCTAAGTCTCAAAGGTCAGGAGGCAGGGAGACATCGGTGTGGATAAGTCATAGCGAAAAGATTTTTGAAATTTTTAATCAGTTTATGCTAAGTGTCCGAATTTTGCCAATTTTCGGTTTTGCAAAATTTTACAAATATTTTCTGCTCGCCTTCGGCGATATATGCTGCTTAGGGGAACTCCGACTATATAGGTTAGCAGGAAAGGAGGTACCAGCGAAATGGATCGTGTCACTGGTTAAGCATATAAGATGGTAGTAAAGAGGATCCATACTCTTCTCAAGAATCCGTCATAAGGGTTTGAAAATAATTCGTACATTAATTACTGTTGCAAGAAACAGTAGCGACGTTGCATTAGTGTATTAATTAATCTTAGCCTTTAGCTCAGCTATCGTACAGTGACTCAGTTTATTCGGGTTTTTGCGGTTATCCCCTCAGCCGGAATTTCGTCAATTTTGAAGATACAGAAAAAATTTTGGTACCAATCGATTCAGCGCGATTAGCTGGTTCAGAAAATGCCCATTTTGCCCACATCCCTGACAAAATTTTTTTTCGAATTTTTGAGGTCCCAATGGTCCCCCTTGGGAACCCAGAAATTGTTTTCTTTGGAATATGGTCATATTGGGTACCATTCGACTCGGCTTGATGAGACAAGTCGACTGGTGTGTAATTTATTGAAATTAACATCGTTAGAAAGTTATGAGAGCCCAAGTAACCCTGAGGTGTAAAAATAAAATACAGGCCATACGTTCTGGGTATACTATTAAGCTAAAGGTCTTTATATGAGACATACACTAAGCCTAAGTCGGGGTTCTGCCGCCCCCGGGATCCCCCGCTCTAAGCTGTTCATTTTTCTAACGTTATAACGTACGGCCCATCAGGGTTACTTGGACCCTTATAACTTTCTAATGGTGCGGCAGATTTCAATAAATTACACACCAGTCCACTTGTGTTACAATATGACCATATTCCGAAGAAAAAATTTGGATTCCAGAGGGTGAGTATTGGGACCTCAAAATTCGAAACAAAAATTTGTCGGGGATGTGCGTAAAATGGATATTTTCTGAACCAGCTCATCGAGTGGAATCGACTGGTACCAAAATTTTTTCTGTATCTTCAAAATTGAAGAAATTCCGGCTGGGGGATAACCGAAAGGACCCGCTTATTCTACAACACTCATAAGTTGTTGTAAGTCATGCATAACCGTATAAACAAAATTTTAGTAATACATTTTGTCGGAGCACAAAGTCCACAACGCTTTCGTTGCAATCCACGAAAATTGACATATATATCTTGTATTATATATATATCACAAATGTTAAAAAATTTGAGCTGCGCAGCAAGTGTTATAATCGGGAAGTGGAGTGTAATGAAGTGTTTTTCCGAAGCAAAACGATCCGTGCCCTCTTTGTTGGTCAGAATGTGCTATGGCTACGGAAAAATAACTCAGTGCACGGGTCCGCGACGGTGATCTTAAGCATCCTAAATATGTAAAGCTGTGGCTTGCGTATCGGTTTAAGTCCACTTCCGATTCTTGTCATTTTACAGCAATCGTGAAAAAGTTCTTTCGTGTAATGATTATAGTGTTCAGTGATGGTGTTGAATATCAATACATAAACAATAGGCAAATTATCTATAAGGTAGCGATAGCGCTATCGCCGTAAACAAGAAGAGCTCAGTCTATACAGCTCAGAACAGCACAAAATTCAACAGTTTTAATTTTTAGCATAATCAACGTAACGAAAATTAAACATAATATATAACAATAAAGAATTGCGTCACAAGTTCTAAACACTTGCGGAGTGCATCAAAAATGCTACCCCAAAAATAAAATCAGACAGATTTGGAACTCTGCGCCACCGCAAACATACTATTGCTCAAAATGTCTGTTAAAATGGAAAATTTCCATTTGAACCTTAAACTTTTTTGTTAGAACACAATTTCATTGGCGACGCCACAGCTGGACCAAACAATAGTATAATGAACTAAACAGGAACCTGAAAATCCTAGAACTGACAACATCAAACATATTAATCACCGTACAAAGAGCTAATTTTTGACAGGTGCAAACATCTACTTGGATGAAACATTAACAGATCGTGAAAAAGGATTAGACCTCAGACCTCTGAGAGTTGAGAGATATGTATGCTTATAGATCGACACAGCACTTCATTGCCAGATATACATACAATAATAATATCCACGTTGCAATAAATTTGTAACTATTTTTTCTGTGCTTGACCAACTTTTGCTTTCTTGGTACCCCTCACTTTCTTCATACGATTTTTGCGCTCTTTTCGCTGTTTCCTGGCAGTCTTAGCTTTCTCCATTAAGCCGTGCTAAAATACAAAAGAGCATCATTAATAGTAATCTTTAAAATTCGAATAATCTCAAGCCAATGCTGAAAAATTGTTGATTTTTCGTATCTGCGACAGTAAATATTTAACAGAAATTAATTATACGTATCCCTAATATTTGTAACAACGTGTTGTGGAATTTGGAAACAGAAAATCACCTAGAAAGGGAAGCATAACATAAGGTAAATAGTTCGTAATTTATATTTTCACGTTCACAGTCCAGCATATATAATCAAAAAAGGCAACTGGTTATGTTTGCAAATGCATTTCGATATAGTGGTCCAACAATTTAATAAATACGTCCTTTTAATATCATGCTTGAACGCTGGAACCGACAGAGATTGATATGAACAACGATACTACAGCTACGCCCACCAATAACAATAAGGTGTTTGTAGTACAATTAAAGCTCTATCACTTTATATAACGCTTTTGCACACTGTTACCCTTGGGTCTAGGATTAGGGATCATGAACCCCAAATACACGAATGCAATCAATCTCGATTACCGACGGCCATCTAGAGGTGATATTGGGCTCATTTTGTAGAGAAAGAGAATCTTTAGCCTTATTAAAGGGTGTTACTTATTATGTAGGCTAGCGCAAAAATATACCCAAAAGACTTCAAAAAACACGAATCTACATATCTACGGGTGAGGTTGGGCTAATTTTGTTCAACAATTATTCATCCTTTACATACCTCCCAATGTTTTACAGCTGTTGCCACTATTTACACTGTAGAATTGGATCGAAATGGGCATTTGAAGAGGTACAAGATACCCAAAATACACGAAAATAGCCATATATCTCCATAATCGCTCGAGTTATACGGCTGGTATTGCTCTCGTTTTGTATGTTTATCTTTTATGTAAAAGCATAGTGTGCACCTATCGTTGTTATCTACATCGCAGGGTTGCGTCAAAATGGCTTTTGTATGGGCCCATGAAACCCAAAATACACGAAAGGAGTATACCGCCATAACCGCTGGGAGTATATGCTGGCCTGGCCACAGGCCTAGAAAAGTGGGGGAAACTTGGAGGGGCGGTGCATGTTCATTATCGGGAGGAATTTCGAACTGGGGGGAGGGCACAAATTTTGGTTAAGAATCCTAAATATTTCCAAATTTACAAATAGTTTTGCAGCGATGAATGTATTTTCAATATTTAAACGTTTTAGCATTAGAAATAGTGGTAATTAATGTACAAAAAACAAACTTTGAGACAAAAAAATTTGGGTTAAGTTGAACATGGGGGGTTCGGCTGAGTGGGGGGACGCAGATATGGAAATCTCACAAACATAGGGATTTGGAAAGTGGGCGGTCCTTCCTATCCCCATAGCTGCGAAAACGCCTGATATGGGTGATGTTGGCTCCTTCTGTAGAAAAGTTCAACATCCGCAAACTGTGTATCGTCTGCTACTAATATTATTTCGCACGCTGCATTATTGGGCCGAAGTAGTTTTATAAGGAACTGTAAGAAAATAAATACACAATAAACGGGCATATCTCATCAACTATTAAGCAACATTAAATGATATTCCCCATAGTTTGTAGGTTGGTGCTTCATTTAGCTGTGTACGCTGCGTTGGCATTGTGGTCGCCCACGATGCCGCGTTAGTCAAAACTGATTTAAGTTGGTCCATAGAACTCCACTCTTCATACATGGAACGCGGTTCGAAGTCAAACGTGGGTGTAACCGAGTCCTTGGGCAGAAGCCTTCGGCTTCCACGGGGTGGTCAGCCGGTCGGAGGCGGTGGAGTTGCACTACTAGTCAAAGGAGTAGCCGAGGCCTCGGGGCAGGGTAACCCTCTCAATCAAATTTTTCTCTGATGGGCTAAAAATTAGAATGGTTTTCCCATAATTTGGCTAAAAATTACCAAATATTCCATACGGAGCTAAAAATCAATAAAATTTCCCCTTTTTGATTAAGCATAATTACAATCACTTGTCAAATCATACATTTTTGATGTTTCTGATAATTACAGTACTTTATGTTCCCCAGTTGAACCGGAAGACTGAGCAGGTTCAGTGAGGCAGGGCCCCAGAGGTAATCCGGGTGCCCCAGGTGTAATCTCGGAAGTCTGGAGAACACAGTATACTGAGCAAGAATTAAAAAAATGAGCCAAAATGCTATCAGCCATGTTACGTGAATAGTTGACGAAATATACACGCTTATTGCACATTCAGGAACACAATGTGTAAATACATATATGATAAATTACTCTACAAAATGAGACCAATACCACACGTATATATTACAGCTCGAGTGGTTACGGAGATATTGACCGTTTTATTGTATTTTGAGTCTCACAGACCCATGGAAAACCCGTTTTACCCCAAACTCCTAAATTTAAAAAGCGACAAAGCTTTACAGATGCTTGCTTTACGGGACGAACCCAATTTTACTCAGCTATGTATCTGCGCGATTTATTATACAATAAATAGCATGATTGTTTGGGCACCTTTGGGACCCGCCCCGAGCCCTTACGCTCGCTTTTAGGCGTGTACACGTTGGAATCGGGCTTTGCGTCTAATGAAAGCTATTTCCATTTTTCAAAATCAACTAACGCGAAATAATCCGTCCAGTCAAAGTTGAGATATGCAGGTCACACCAAAACCCGTAACGGAAATTGTCAAATTCCGGCTAGTGCCATTGCACGGCTAGGGCCATTGCACGGCTAGTAAGAATTCTTCGCCTCGTTCGTTTCAATCACTACACTCGTAATTCAATAAGCTATGAATTTTCAGGACAGGAAAAATTAACAATACAATTATTAATAGAACCGCGACTCACCCTAATCAAACGGTACTTGGGCTCGAACTTCTTGGCAAAATTCATACTGTCATAAATCAGAGCGAAACCAGTCGATTTTCCACCACCAAATTGACATCTGAATCCAAAACAAAACACCATATCCGATGTTGTTTTGTACATGCTCGCGAGTCGCTGCCTAATATCTGATTTTGATACGCCCGCTTGATTTGGATGAAGTACATCGACTACCTGCAAATATACGTATATATTGGTAACAAACATACAATCAGTGAAGCAAGAGAACCAAACAATTACAATACAAGTTGGCGAAAAAGCTTCTAAAACAGTAAAGCTAAGACATGTCATTTTTACGATGTTAGCAGCTCAACAAAATGGTTATTGCGTATGCAGCTCAACTCTAGAAGCCTCATACAAGACTATTAACTCTATCGAGATTGTAGAACCTAGTGAAGCATAGATACACTTACGCCTTTTCCGTGCACAGCCGATCAGCATACGTCGATATGTTATGTGTAGATACCACACAGGTTAGAACAAAACTAACACCGTCAATAAGTTTCCGATGCCTTAAACCCCTAAGTGCAAGCTATCAGGTTTCCAGGACGTAACAGTAAAATTAGGAATTTTGGGTCGATGAACCATGGCTGCGCCATATTCCCGTACCAATAGAACCATGGATCGTAGAGCAAAATCAACACCAGCGCTAAGTTTGCTATGCCTGAAACCCCCAAATTAAAACTTTTCAGCCGCCCAGGACGCCATAACAAATTTTCGAATTTTTGGTCGAGTAACCAAGGGTGCCATACCTCAAACCCCATAAACCGGATCCCTAATCGAAAAACAAAAAAGAGGCATCGGCATTTATCATTTTACTGTGAAATAAGACCAAGCAGAGAAAAAATTCGAAGGTTACGATAAAATAACCTTGCTTCCGTGAAGGGTACTAAAATGAGATAAAAAACCTTTATTTTGCATTCTTACCCCGAACCTTGGGGGCGCCATACCCCCGTACCCATCACGGGTCACAGAGCAACACCAACACCGGCAATGAGTTTCCCATGCCCGAAAACCCCAAGTGAAACTTTTCAGCAGACCAAGATGTGACAAATTTTCGAATTTTGGGTCGAGGAACCATTGAGACACCATACCTCAAACCCCATAACTCTAGAACCACAGCCTTAATCGAAAATCAAAAAAAGAGGCATCAGTATTTATCATTTTACTATGAAAGAAAACCAACCAGAGAAAAAATTCGATAGTTCAGATAAACATAACCTTGCTTCCGTTAAGGGTACTAAAACGGGGTGAAAAACTATCATTTTGACCTCTCGCCCGAACAATGGGGCGTCATACGCCCGTACCCATAGAACCATGGGTCATAGAGCAAAACCAGCACCGACAAAGAGTTTCCCATGCGCTGAACCCCCAGATGAAACTTATCAGCCGCCCAAGACGTCAGAAGAAATTTTAAAATTTTGGGCCAAGGAACCATTGGGGCGCCATACCCTGGACCTCAAAGTCCATAAATCCAGAACCGGAGCCTTAATCGGAAAACAAAAAAGAGGCTTCGACATTTATCATTTTATTATGAAATAAAACCAATCGAGAAAAATTCGAACGTTAAGATAAAAATAACTTTGCTTCTGTGAAGGGTACTAAAACGGGGTAAAAACCCACATTTGACTCCTGAACCAGACAACAAATCAAAAAACGCTCGGGGATGTACACGGTACATCGACTATGCCGGCTCTAATGAGCAAAAGAGTATGAAAATCGGTTAAGTCGTTCCCGAGTTATGGTCGATCACACAGACACACACAAACATATAGACGGAATTTAAAAGATTTCACTCCTGCAACAGACAATCTCCACTACGTTTTGAACACTAGTATCTCGGACGCGAGAGTGAACCGAAGCGAGCATGTATCATCCATGGTTGTAACTGTTTACTCACCTGTATCAGGTTTTACGTTTGACGTACAAGTAAGTACAGGTGCGGACAGATGCAGACACTGACGGACGCAATTTCGCCTGCTCATCTATACGTCAACTGACGAATTGTGTTTGGTCGCGGATGGACGTAATTTCCTGGCCTCTCCACTGGCCCAAAACATTAAATGGGGACCCGGCTCCGAATTGGAGGGAGCTGAAAATACCTGAGGATCGTCCCCAGGTTCCCATGGTGAAAACCGTACCACCAGGTCAACTTGGGGTTTATACTTGCATTTATGTATTTGCAACATGATATCGATGTTTCTGTTATATAAGTACAGAAATTGCATATTTCTTCAGGTGCTTCATTTTGCTTAGGATTTTGACAGAAATAGTCGAAATATAAGTTGTAGCATTGAGCTTTGTTATAACTGTTATTGTTAGGACGATCATTCTTTGTGTCACCTCAAAATTCCTGAGGTTTGACCTGAACAAAGCCCAAAACTTACCTAGGGGTAGGACCTGAGGGAAGCCGCCGAAATCCTAGGGGATGTTCGAAATTACTGGGGGCCCTTCTGTGGAGAGGTGATATTTTGTCTGGATGCTGACAGCGTTTATTTCATAAGGTCGCGTCTGCACATTGTACATTTTTGCCTGTCACTGTATTGTACCACACTATATCTTCTGGAACTCCTGAAGCCTTAGAGTACTTATTAGATAGGAGTTAAGGAACTCCAACATCATATTCTGCGTGTCACAAAACCTGTAGCTTATGCAAATGTCCAGAATATAAGGCACGAATAAGAGACGACATAACAAATTCTTTTAGTAAAGCAGCTGCGCCGAACGGTCCACCACAAACCTCTTGAAATCCTCTGAAGAACCGTGCTGGATATTCAGATGACATCATCGTTGTATTAAACGTACCAAAGAATTTAAATAAGCAAAGTCAATAATAATATATCAAAAGATATAGTAATGTTGGATTCTAGATTACAAAACCATCGTATTTAGCGTGATAACGCCTAACACATTCGTTTATGCATAAACCCGCAGTAGCTTGCCGAAATTTGATTCCGTGCGGCTGATTTGGTAAAAACCCTTAAAACCAATTTCTAGCCTTTGTGGCCCAAAGATGCTGTTGTAACTCTTAGCGTTCAACTAAAAGGCACATGATCATCATTTTTGCTAATGAATTAAAACTTATCGAAATCACTCCATCTGAAATGATGAATTGGTTATACCAACAGATAAAAAGAAAGTGTCAAAGTGGAAACTCCGCTGGCTTCACTTGCACACTTTAGGCGTCCAACCGTCTAACTATCTAGGTATAGTTACGGACACAAATAAAACAAATTTTTTAGGAATCGTTAGAGTTAGGTGAGCAGCCATTTCTTCAGTTATACGCACTCTTTTTTAGAGGACGATTTGCTTGTATTTCTATCGGAAACTTAGTTTAAATAAAGGTTATGCATTTTCTAGGAAATTGAACACATAGTGGCGTTCTGATCGTGATGTGACGTGGACGAGGTGTAACAAAATAGGTTTAAACCAATTAATCCAAATGTTAATTGACACAACCAGCCATCCAATAAACTGCAACATGGAAGAAAATGATCTGTTAAAAATATTGCACTTACTCAAAAATATTTTTAACTATCATGGTCTACCGTTCGTAAACAGCTACCCTGCTATGACAAAAATAGAAAAGTTGTAACTGACGCAAAAAGTGGAGGGTGGGCTTCTCTTACTACGCCCTTTCCAATACGTGTGTAAAAATTAGAAAATCGATTCTTCTCAAGATGAATTACGGTTGTCGTTAACAATCAAAATGTGCTGTAAAATTAAACAATATTTCGAAAAACTCACTCGCTCTGATTCAACAAAATTGGAATCCCTAAAGAGTATATATATAACGTATAAAATATTACACTAGATCCAAATCTGGTTCGCAACGTAAACAAGATCTACTGTAGACAATATATGTATATATATATTAATACTACATAATAATTATATAAATAATTACCATTTGTTTACGGCATAAAAGCCTGTTTGACATGAACTTCCTTGTTCGGATTGTGATCACGTTATCACCCTAAAAAGAGTATAAGTTGATAACGGCTGCATTATACTGGCCTGTCCACAGTGGGGGACCCCCCCACTTTCCAAAACCCCCCACGTTCGTGCGATTTCCCCTATGTCCGTCCCCCCCACTCGGCCGAAAGCCCTCACGTTCAACTAATTCCAAAAATTTTTTATGTCTGAAAATTTATGTTCTTTGTTTGCAAATTGTTTTTTAAACATTAATTACCACTATTTATAATGCTAAAATATTGTTTTTTCAGCTTGAAAGTACGTTCACAGTAGTAAAAATGCATGAAAATATGGAAATATTTTGTATTTTTAAGCAAAATTTATCCTCCCACTTTGAAATATTCCCCGAGAATGAACATGGGGGCCCCGAAGTTTCCCCCACTTTTCGGAGGGCTGTAGACAGGCCAGTTATAGGTTTTAATGGAGAGCATATTATCATCATCTTGGATTAGGTTACACCCAAAATGCTTATAGATTACCCTTCATTGTTCAGTTAAATATGACAAGTCGGCTGTATAGTATATTATTTAATCATGTATTCATAAGGCATAAGTTATAAAGACCGCGTAACAAACGAAGAGATATGCAGAAACCTAACAGCGCTCAGGAACCTATGAAGAACTACCAACAACTGGGAAACATTATAAAACTACCGCGGTATGGCCATGTCTTAAGATTCCAGGGCTTCGCGAAGACTGTCCTTCAAGGCACAGTGGACTGGAAGAAGAGAAAAGACAGACAGAAGCAGAAGTGGAGCAATAATGTCAACGAGTAGACGGGTAGCGATTTCGCGACGACACAGGAACAGACCAGAAACCGAAAAAGGTAGAGGTTTCCGACAAGCATTCCAGGCGGCGATCCGATGACCGAGCCGCGGGTTAAGGGACTCATAAATCATAAGCATTGAAAAGCTAAAAATTCTGTATATATTCAAATTTACACAAAACCGACAGAACTTTTAGACTTTCCAGACCGTCAACCCTTCCAGTCATAAAGATTGCAAGAGACACTCTGATCAAAATTGGGGACGTTTCCTGTGATTGAGAACAATACAATACCTTTTCTGATATACATTTTTGTCATAGCAGCCGTTTTTGGGCAATCAGTCAAATGTAAAAATACTCCAAAACGTTAAATTTTCAAAATTTTGGCAAACTATTCACTGCTGCAGATGATGAGCTAATAGAACTACCCGGTCCGTTAAACTAATTGGAATTATAGGTTTATATCCGTAAAGAGTATGTCGTTAAGACGCTGCAGGACATTAAATATGCTATGCTCGATGCCAAAAATAACAAGATTTAGACACTGTTTTAATTTACTTGTGCAGATACGTCTACAATGGGTCTACCGCTTTTCGCGGTTGTGGTATACAACATCAATTGTATTGTGGTGCAACCACTAGGCACATATAAGATGAAAACTTTTCTTTTACGTTGTCATTAAACTTTTTTTAAACGTTGTGATTAAATATCAAATATTTTCACCATTTGAATCATTGGAGCGAGAAATAAATGATTTTATGGTTTTATATCTTATGCAAATAACGTTATCGGTGTCATTAATGCTTTGTCGGCATGTTCTTGTTTGAAACAAGAGCGGTTAACAGGTAAATGCACCGTTCAATAAGTGGTAAAAACTAGGAATTTCACTTTTTTGGGGTATATACTTTTTAAACTTGCTCTTGCAGCAAAAACACGTGTATATACTACTAGTGGCGGCGTGGTCGAGTGATTAGAGCGCCTGCTTCATAATCGTGAAGTCGGGAGTTCGAATCCAGTGGTCGCGCTAATCTCCTTGTGCAAGAGACTCAGCCACAATTGCTTCGCAGTACCTATGCGTTAAACAGGTACTAGACTTTGGTCTAGGCGGATAAGATGATGGGTGGTGTAATGGGCAATCATCACGGCCAGGCTCCACACAATGCTTCGGCATAACAACCCGGATTGTCACCTAGTGCCAATTGCATCTTTATCCTTATATACTACTAGTTTGTCTCATCGCCAAGGTGGCAATTCTAGCTATTGAATATGTATATACAACCCGTTATATTCAATCCTGCAGTGTAGTTACGCATAATTACAACGATGTATAGTAAGTATAGACACTGAATATCTGTTAAAATTAAGTGAAATATTAACCTTATCGCTCGAGCGCTTACAGAGATATTGCAGTTTTCGTATATTTTGAACCACTCGGTCCCATTTAAACCTTATGATGAGTTGATTCTGTCACGCACGAAACCACAACAGCATATATATATATATACAGAGATTGAATTACTCTATATATAAAAAGCCAATATTACACAAATAGCCCGGGCGATTATGGAGATATAACTGCATTCGTGAATTTTGAGATCGTGGGGTTCATTAAAGACCTATTTTGTACCAACCCTTCAGCGTAAACAATGACAATAGCAGCACGGTATCCAAAGGCTTAACAGCTCTATAAAATGACCACTGCTTCGTTGATGTGGCTTAAGCGGTTGCGGAGATGATTGCTTTCGCTTATGTCGGGTGTGAGGGGACCACTAAACACCACTCTTCGCCAAAATCCTGCATTCTAAAAGACCTATGTAGCAAAGCATTATATACAGTGCTGTATAACTTGGTTCGCTCTACAAACAGATATCAGAACCAGTACTCGAGATACAATCCATAACATATTTTATCGGGCGTCTTTCCGCAATGACCCAAATCCCTTCGGCCGGTTTTTGAGGAGAAGCTGTGATAATGCACATACGCGTCTAACTGTCTAACTAATAGGCACTAATAGGGATTTTATGCCTTCGAATGAGCTGTCGCGCAAATAAATCCGTCCAGTGGAAGTTGAATTATGCGTGTTACCACCCCCCCCAAACCCAGAACACGACACCGTCGAAAACTTACCACTTTCACATTCAAAAGTTCTTACGCTCGTTTAATCTAACCACATTCAGAATTTAACTACAAGCCTACATAACGCTTTTTAAGTCAATTACAATTTAAAGACTACTCATAACCCACCTCCCCGAAGCCGATCGGAAATTTTTTGCAAACATTAGAGCAAAATCGGTAAAAAATGATTGAGATAAAATTAGGGTAAAATAGGCAGAAATGACGGGGAGCTGGGATGTCCCCACGCCGACAGTCTACCACCCTAAGCCGACGGACCTTCGACACCTATGATGTGAGCTATTTTGTACGGAAGCGTATGTTGCGCAAATTGTTATAGATAAAGGAGAGATTCAGACATTTTTTCCAAGGATGAATGAGCAATCATGGCAAATTAAAAAATAAAATAAGTATAAAATGCTATAAAACAGATGTAACGCAACTGCGACAAGCATGGCACATAATGCCCTCCGCATAGTTATACAGAACAATTTACGCACACAAAGATCCAAAATAAACTGGCTCTTACCATGCTTTCTCTCTAGTATTTTCTTTGTCCTGCAATTTAGTAATTCTATATTTACATAGCAATAAAACAACCTGAAACAACACATATATATAATTATATAGTGTCCATTATGCGTACGCGGCTGTTACAGAAATCAACTGAAAATCCAATAACACATGATCTCTTTATATAGTGTCAATATAAGCCGTTCTGCTACATAAGGTTACTAAATCTATCCATAACATTTTTCAAGTCATCTTAATCGAAGTTTTTATATAAACGATAAAATGGGAACACTATCCTTTGTTAGGCAAAAAACAAATCACTTGGGACGCTATAAGTTAAAACAGACTGGGCTTTCTATTCGCTGAAAATTTTGCCAGGGGGAATGAACCGAGAAGCCCCGTAGTTCCGAAACGGTGGGGTCGCCCGATTTTACCAAGGAAAAAACGGCTAAAAATCGTGTCAAAAACACGGCCAAACGCTTTTGATGGAGAGGAAAACAATTTTGAAGCAAATTTTGCGACATTTTTTTGCTTTAGAAAGGAATTTTAGTACAAATTTATGTACATACTTTGGACTGATTGGAAACAAAATAATTTGCCAAGAGGCAAAATACCGGGGCAGCCCAAAATTTTGCCAGGTGAATAAACCGGCGGCACCTGTTTTGAACCACGGGGAACCAAAAAATTTCAAGAGCCCCCACACCCCCCAATTTGAAGAGCCAATATAGGCGTATTGACAGATGGAGAAATCGCGTGCAAGTAGTATATAGTCAAACATCTTGTCATGCTGACTACGACAACGAAATAAAACTCCGCGTAATTGTGAATTTTAGAAGCTGCAGTTAAAGCGACCATGAGTTTTAGCGACAAGCGCGAGTGATTATGAGTTTGGTAGCAGTAAAAATGGTGGGAAGCGCAAGAAAGCGATCGATTTTTGCTAGATTGACGGTGTATATAACTGTGCACAAAATTATTTTAATATCATATCACGAGATTGATGAATTTTACAGTTTATTTAATTACGGCGTAACATAATCTGGCTGTATACTTAGGTTTGTGTGTTTGTTGCTTCAAAAAGTTCTTGTCAAGAATTCATTTGGTCATATATGAAGCCCTTCTACTTTGAGTTTAGTTGTAATTCTTGTTAAAACCTTAGGTCATAAAATCGGAATTTCCGTCGAGAATGTTCAGTGTCGCAACACTGTTTTTGCAACTTTGACAGAAAACGGTGACGAGACCGGACAGTAACTTGGTAATTAATTTATACGACGCGTCATCTCACCCGTTACATTTATAATGAATAATACACGTTACAACTTTCGCACGGAACATGCCAATCCATATTTTACTAGCAAGATCACATACAAGGTAGTCCGCCCATACTATTATTGCTTCATGAGGGGCGTACCATAATGCTTTCATTAACGAATGTATATTAACAACCTGAATGCAATTGGGTTAAAACAAATAATAAAAAATTCGTTAAACGTAGATCCCAGGTCGTTATTAAGCTTTGAGAACAATATAAGTTAATAATTAAGGACACATTTATGATCACCTGATCAAGTGGACTAGTCGGTAGTGGAACTATATTTGTGAGCAGAGTTTGAGATGTGGCATTACGAATTTACTCAATGTTATGTTCTTGTAACTACATTGTATAGGGCATAGGGCTTTATCATTGGTAAAAATATTATATTTGAATTCTTCGACCCAAAAAACCCTATAATGGCTTGATCGAAACGATTCTATTTCAATAAATAATACAACTATTGCAAAATTCTCTATTTTATCTGCATAAAATTAAGTAATTAGCTAATTACTAATCAACCACTCAAAATTTTTTAATCCCAAATATCAGGTACATACTCTGACATGATAGGCTTTCAAACAAAAAAAAATCCGTTCAGTGGTTCTTGAGATCCGTCGGACCGAACGAACGAACGGACGGACATCGACCTTTTTACTCCCAGACAGAAAATAAAAACGCTTCGCTCGGCTTCGCCGAGCTCCGCTCAATAAAAATGACGCTGCTTACAGGTTTGGAATGTACTTTAACAATAAAGTCCCTATGTCGCATCGCAAGCAACCAACAGCAACGAAGCACTGTGCTGTGACGCAAATTGAATGTGAATTTGGTAAAATAGGAATAAAGTTAAATTTGAAAATATGCATAGAGTAACTTGTTATTCTGATCGAACGTTGCTCTAGCATTTCCGGTTTTTCGTTATATCGCGTACAAAAACAAAACGAACATCAACCTCTGCATAGCGAAAAATTTGCTCAATGAAATTATAAATTCCAAGTGCTCAGTGGTTTTTCTCAAACTCCAACCTTGAAAGCTTGAGCTTATTACTAAAAGGTAATTACATAATTCCTTTTTAGACAAATGATTACGACATTGGGTCAAATTACAAAATCACGAGCTTTGAATTTTTTTACATTCATTATAAATAATTCTGCGTAAGAAAATGTGTGCATCAAACATTAGGCCGAAGTGTGACAAAAATTTACAACCAGGATTTGGGTGTACTGTGATTTAATTTTAACTAACAGTAATAAGCGAAAATATGTGTTATAAAAATTAAAAAATAAAACGTTATTTGGAACTTGTTGATCTTCGTTACATGGGTACTATATACAAAATAAAATTTTAGGGCGACGTATGTTTTTATTTTGTTGCACGTATACTTGAGGCGGGACGCATAAGAATTTAAACCGTACCCTTATTTCCTGTTTTATTTAACAAAAGCAAAGTGATGAACGACATTCAAATGTCACATTGTTTTCATATATATTTCACGAACGAATGTATTTTTATATATTTTCAAAAACATATATATATGTTTTTGAAAAGCTCACACGACATCTTGTTTTTTTTTCATTTTCGTGCCAAATTTTTTGATTTCCTTTGTCGTAAGGTATATACTTTAACCGTAGTGTACAAAACGTTTATGACCAAAATAAGACTACTGTGGTCAAAAAACACGGTAAGCCAAACCGAGACGAAAACAATATGAATATTTACAACTAAGCAATCTTAAAGTACCGTAAATTATGCCTCTGCTTTACAAATTAAGATATATGAGCAATCGGATTTACCAATAATGCAGAAAATCCAACTCTAATTGAAAAAGAATTTGTGCACTTAGAAATAACTAATCTCCTGGACCCGATAATATACCAAACGAAGTATTAAAATAGGCTGCATTGGTACTTGCGGGTCCACTACGCAAACTATTGCGGAGCCAATGGATTTGTGCCGAAGTAAACGTATACTTCGTTCTGTGTTGCACCGGTTGCTATTCTTGGGTTTTGACTGCCTGTACTCGTAGATTGAGGAGCACCGCAATTCGTTACTGCGTATTGGGTTTGCGTTTGATTGTACGTATTCGCCATTTTGGGTTGCACCAAACTTTGCTAATGCATACGATATTTGCTCATATGCACGCGATATGCGAATGTGTTCTCCGGTTGCCTTGCACCAATTCGTTCTTTATTCGCGACGAATTGTCCTTGGTTTGCATCGTATCGATTTTGGTTTGTATTACATTGTTCTAGATTTTCCTCGCATTGCATTGGGTTCGTACCAATTCGTTCTTTATTATGTGTCGAATTGCTCATTATTTGTACCAAACTGATCGCCGTTTGCATTGGATGGCGTTTGATTCTTATTGGATTGCTTTTGGTTTATACCGAATTGATCGCATTTGTGTTACATCGATCACCGTTTGAATTGATTGAAGTTTGAGTCAATTTGCTCACGGTTTGAATTAAATCGAAATTGGTTTGTATTGACTCGCTCTTTATACGCACCGAATTGACTTTGATTTGCATCGAATCGATCTATGTTTGTATCGTATTGGTCTCCGTTTGCATTGAATTGCTGTCGGCTTACACCGTGCAGATTTGAGTTTGCACCGGTTCGGTCGTGGTTCCATTGAATCGTCTTTGATTTATATTCATTTCATTCTTTGGGCGTATTGCTTTTTCGTTATTGCAATCAATGCGTCATCGCTTGCATCTTCACGGGGGTGGTTTAACCTAAGTTCAAAGGATAAGATTTTACATTCTTTAAACAGATTGGGGTGCTGGAAAGGACCTAGTGTGCAACCAGACTACATTATCCCCTCGTGTTGTCATTCATTCATTCATTCATGCATCCTCATGAAACGTTTCTGTATACGTTTCTTGCAAGCCTTCTTTACTGTATTGCTGTTCTTTTCGCTTCGGGTCTGGTGTATTCGGATCGAACTCTCGCATTATCGTTCGAATTTTTTCTCATGTTCAAATTATTTGTCGTTTCTGGCATCTTTTGGGTTGATAATTGCTCTCCGTTTCAGACGTTCTTTGGCTTAGTCGTCGGTTATTTTTGTGCTATTGTGCCTGGCGGTGCTCTTTGGAGTGGCATTTTATTACGTTTAAATTTAAGCAGGTTTTTGTAAAACATATTGTTTATGTTGCTTACTAATTCCTATTACAATATAACTAATTTTTATTTTGGCTTATGCCTTATTGACAAGGAATCGAATTTTGGTTTTCGAAATTCTGATCCCTTTTATTTTATTACAATTGTTCCGCACTTTTACACGACATCGTGGTCAGCATGTTATATTTTTGGATTTGGATTGCGGTAGGGTTGGACTGGAAATTTCTTATGAAGGCTATTGTGTTATCAAAATGGGACGGGATTCGGCATCGAAGATTGTTGGCGTCAGAAGTGTGGCCAGCAGTATGCCGGTGGGAAACTAAGCGATCGCCTTCTTTTGACGCGTGCCTTTCTTTTACAATGAAACCCTTCGGCTTAGCGACACGTCCTCGATTAGCTCAATCCGTTCAAATTTCAGACCATTGAGCATCAAAGCCGTATGAAAAATGTTTATATATTTAAAAATATTAAATTACAAATAAAACACTGTTCTTTATACCAAAATTAGCTTAACAAGGCACTTTCTTTTCGTGCACCACAATTTAACTCGATAAGGCACGTTCTTTTCGTAAGATTTAGTTTAGCTGCTACTTTGATCACAGCTCTTTTGAGTTCATACAACTGGCCCCCGAATGGCTGACCAGTTGCAGGCTTATTTAATTATCTGGCATAAGTTCCTTAGAATTATGTCTAATACGTCCGTTATATTTCTGTACCTGTCCAGTTATTTTCTCAAGACCTTTAGCGCGCGGATGGCTGGCCAAAGCGGAAATAGGAAAGGACAATTAGCTAGGTAGACTTTCCGAACTTCTCCCCTTACTCGCCTGGTCTGCTCAAAACTAACATCACTTGCTAGGACGACCCGCATAGCTGCCGCTCCTAACAAGCGATGCTACTACCCAACGAACCCTCTAATCAGCTCTCCCAGGATTGTTTCTCACTCGACATTAGGACCGAAGTTTCAAATATTACTAACTAGTTAATAGTTAATACGCTATCGACAGTACTAATACCTATTTACACCTAAGGTTTTATTTGGGAAAATTAGTATAAGTTAAGGCTAATTACTTTTTACTGTTTACTTAAATACCTATTTACACCTAAGGTTTTATTTGGGAAAATTAGTACAAGTTATGGCTAATTACTATTTACTGATACCTAGGTGTGTAGCACTGAGTCAATAACGGTTAGTTCTTTAACCAAAAACCAAAAGTTTCATCTGCCGCTTAAGATTCCAGAAAGCTATTAATTATTTCGAGTGTAATTCTTTACACCAATAACCATAAATCAACTATCTTCATGAATTCGATTTGGTAACATGAAAATACAGAAAACCGCGCTGAACGAGATAAAAATAACACATCGGCTAAGCTAGTACTTCCAATAGCTAAGTAATCTTTGAACAACTTTAAAACCTTAATAAATTTGAACTATATTTACTTATGCTGGCGCATAATTCTTTATGCGGAACAATTCTCGTAAACAACAATACACCCTATCCAGCGTAATTCTTTACGCTATATATGGTAAAACAATACTAAATCGCAAAACCTCCGCACTAATTTCAATGCCGCCGCTTTCCAACTCGATACTTACCAACTGAAAACGACACTGAAATTAAGCTAAAAAGTTTGTTAGCTAATTGCATCTTAGGAACAATTTATGCAAATTAGAACAGAAAACAAAAACGAACAGAAGGAAAACGAACGAAACTGGACGCAGAAGGGAGAGAGGGGTATAATAAATGATTTAATGAAAACGCCGGGTTTTAAAGAATTTTAAAGGATTTGGACCGGGACTCCTTCTTATAGCCTAGTGGAAAACTGACAAACTCTTGAAAACACAAGAACCCAATTCAAACCGAGCTACCTCCTAACTAGAGTAGCTATGTAATCCAAACATATTCGAAATATAAAACAAAAATATGAGCGTAATTCTTTACGCTTAGTTAAAAACAAAAGCCGGTGTTAAAATATAACCAGAAAAATGTAATCCTTGTCGGGGGTCTAGTAGGCTACCAAAGGTCCCATGGTTTAATTTCCATAAATTTTGTTTTCAAATCACCAAATTCTTTATTATATGGGTCCCTAAAACTTTTCATTTTCATAATTTTATCAAAATCCTAACTTATTATAAACTAATTTGCATAAAGTCGTTTTATGTACCTTTATGTACCTTTCGACCTCAACAGGTATAGTCGGTATTTGATCGTTCGTTGGTAATGTCTAGTCTGTGAGAAATTCCATTCTGACTGTACGTTGATTGAGGAAGATTCAGCCTTGCGGGTTGCAAGGCCAGATGTTCATGAAAGACAAATATAACAATAGATTAGTAAGGTAGTTGACCAGACGCATGTAGGCGCTGCTTGAACGACGCCAGGTACGGTGCCGATACTACTTCTACTGGAAGGTCATTCCACGCTCGAACAACTCGGTGGCAGAAGAAGATTTTACGAATGTCCAGTCTTAGAATATCAACTGTTTGCAGTTTGAAGTCATGTCCTCGAGTGCGTGGACATCCTGCAGCGAAAAATTTTTCCTATTAGCTAACCTAGGCTTAAGTTTCAATTTTAATCTTAGTTCAGTTTGGGCCTTCACGGAAGTAACAGAGCATCGATTTAACTATGTTTGATATATATATATACTTATATTTTTACTTTAATGGTTTTAATATTACCAACCGGTTACCTAGCTAGTAGCTATGCGTCAGTATCATATATTATCGCAACGGTCGTTATTTTTATGGTTCAGCACTGGAGTTGTAAGTAAAAACCGGCATCTATGTGATTCTTTCGCATTTGGATTTGGCTTTAGAGTATTTCCGGCGGGAGTACGCTTACCGTGTAAAGCGAAAGAATTATAGTTTAGTAATTTTAATACTAGCATTTCCAAGAAAAATTTCGGAGAAAGTGGCTATAATAGAATAGGAGCGGTAGAATAGTATAACATAGGTTAGTGATGCGAAAAAATTTCGGCCCTCCTTGGGTTGGGGGGGGGGAAATCAGGGAAGGGGCCCACCATCTTTTCAGGTATAGCCCCCATAGTCTCTGGACCCCCAATCATCTCTCACCCCCAAAAACCGATCTCTTCGAGATCAGGGTCACCCCTTTTCAGGTATAACCTCCGATATGCTGATTCAACATTCTTTTATTTTCGGATTTTTTGGGGATATGGAGGCTTTCCTGGCAATTTTTTTCCTAAAGCTTCGCTCTAAGATTCTTCCCCCCTAACCCCCCGGGGGGTAATTTTTCCCGTTCTTTACAACGGAGAAGGTTTCAGGGCTCTATCTCTTAAGGGAGCTTCAGCAAGGGGCCCTAATTTCAGGGATCGGAATTTTTTTAAAAATGTGGATTTTGGGTTTTTTTTACATTTTTGACCATAACTTTTTATTGGATGGACCGATTTGGCTCAAGTTTGGACATGAAATAGAAGATCCCATGCGCTATCGAAGGTGTATAGTACGAATCCGTAGGGAGTCAGGGTAACAATATATGGAGCCCGATACTGGCAATGCAAGCGAAAACTGATATTTTTAAATAAAATTCTTATGCGTTTAAATGGATGGATTTTTGGCATTGGTCATACCGTGATTAGGTTTAGTGGGAGAAGCGGAGCCCCCGGCTTAGGCTTAGGCTTAGTCTAAGGCTCAGGCATAGTCTAAGACTTAGGCTTAGTCTAAGGCTTATGCTTAGGCTTAGTCTAAGACTTAGGCTTTTTCAGCCATAACTAGCTAAAGAGTGAAAATATCATGATAAATAAGGCAAGCTTGAATTTGTCTCGTCATTCTGCGTGTATCTATCTACTTATGTCTATTTCGGTCATAAAAATTTTTTCTCGGTTTTTCAACGTACCGGGTCCCCCTTGGTACTGAGGGCAAAATTTGAAAAATTTCAAAGTTGTTGGAACATGGTGAAATTTGGTACCGTTGAACTCGGCTCGTCGAGCTGAGTCGAATGGTACTAAAACCATCGCTGTACGACGATTCCCTGATTCCCCCCCCAACCCAAGGAGTGCCAAAATTTGGCTCTGGAGTCGAGTGAGCATGTCCAAGGCGCGAGTGTAGGTGGGTCTCGATAAATTAGTAGTGCTACTTGTGAAGTCTCGCAGCCAGCCGGGGTCGGCGGAGCAAGTAGTACTATTTTTGGAACGACCGGGCGAGTAAGGGGAGAGGAATCGATTACCCCCTCGAGTCGCCATTAGATCCCACTTACTATTCTTGGTCAACCAGCCCGCGGCCACGGATCTCCCCATACGACCAGTCAGCCGGGGCTTGTGCGGAGTAAGAAACTTTAACTGCGCAGTAGTCTACCGTTACTGTACAGTTTTAGTAACGTAGTTCGGCAGCAAGCCGGGGTTGGCTTGTTTAATATAGCGGCCACTATTCGCGTAGATCTAAGGCTTATGTTAAGGTGATCAAATACTCGCACAGTACATCAGCTAGCCGGTGGCGTGTTGTGTCAACCCACAAGAGCTATAATTGAGTAATAGATAATCTAATTTAAATCACTACCGCTCAATCATACTTCTTAAACAATCTATTATAACGTAAGGCTAAGAACTTAGACCAAGTCTAGGAAGACGTAACATAACCTAAATCGAAAAGTAACAGAAATCGGGATAAGCAAGTGAAAGCTGAAACGAGTGACCGAATATTGTGTAAAAGCCGAACGTCAAACTGTACTAGCATTGAAAGTCGTACTGGGCGAGAGTGAACGGTCAGACTGTGCAAGAGTGAAAAGTCACGCTGTGCAAGGGTGACCGGTGTAGGCTAACGTGATCAAAAATACGGTACTCGACAATAGTGCCGCGGCTTTTCGATACAAGTATTAAAAACTGTGCTGTGACTTTGATACGTATCGCGAAAAGAACAGTGCCGCAAGCGATCTACGGTGTGACACCAGTACCTTAATATTTTATCTCTCTTTGTAATAAACATTCCTTATACGTGTCTGTTGCTCAATTATCTGGCACTCGAGTGATTAGAACCGAGCAAGGATCACGCCGCATCGCAAAATATAGGGCACAAGTATTAATCACTAAAGATAAAGACGCGAGCCAGTAAATCGTCCCACGTTGTACCACACAATCTTCAGATGACGAATCCCGTCACCTTTTATAACCGATAGCCGCCATAATAAAAATCCCCTAACAACCTCTACACCCGTGCAACCAGCATAAAATAATTCTTTTCGCAGAAGCTATATCGATACGTATCTCGTCGCCGCACTCTACCAAATTAGACTATTCAACTCCCAAAAACAACACAAAATTCAGCTAAGTTTATGCTAGCTAAAATAAGAAATTAGTGAAAATCATGCAAATTAGGCATAATCTTTGATCTGATTGACAAAACAAAATAAAATCCAAGGACGTATTAGGGAAGGAGGAACAAAATAAATGATTAAGTGAAAAACCCGAATTTTAAAGAATTTTAAGGGATATCGGGCAGATTTGGACCGGGATTCTCCACTGCAGCCTGGAAGACCCACAACAGGGACGGGTTGAAAACAGCAATTCCCAACCTGTGCTGGCATGCCGCTAGCTATGTCTACTACAGTACTAAGCACTGAAATAAGTTGAAAAATAAATTTTGGTGTAATTTCCGGACTTGCCTTTCTATTTAACAAATTTAACTTAAGGGAAACCCTGCAAAAATATGAAGAAATTTCGACCCACTTCTACAGTTAATACAGTTCAGATTATAAAAGTAGTCCATAACTGTGACAGGCTAGTATTCCGGTCGGTATGATAGGCCCCTAATCTGGGCTAACGTGCCGGCTGGCTTTCCGGCCTTCTGGTGTACAGAACCGATCATCACGTGCTATGATGTTAGTATTACATATAATTATATTTTGTTCTGTGACCTATAAATAATATTATGCACTCTTTACAAATCGCAAATAACGTAGCATAAAGCCATAAAATCCAAATAAGCCTTTTTGAACATGTCAAAAGCTAAGAAGCAATGACCACTGTTCGCACTATTCTGTAATGTAACCATTTATAAAGGCTAATAGCGATAGATAGTGGACATTTCACATTATAATAGAAGCCGCAACGTAAAATGTATTGCGGTTTAACACTCTTTGATAAATTCTTCCTCGTCGAGGTGGTTTTGAAAAGAACAATGAATGAAAGTCATTGCCCCATGCTCATATTATGCAGAGGGGAATTATCTCCTTCAGTCGCGCAGCCCATCTCCCCTGTGGAAGTCCCCCATTCTGCTGGGGAATAGCCTGATTCCACTAAGGCTCTGCATGCCCCGTCAACCCCACCTTCCCCCCCCCGGGCGAAGGCGCTTGGAAACTTTTGACTTTTGACATAAATAAGCCAAAATCAGGGAAAGTGAGAAAACATGGTAAACATTAGTAAAATTCTTTTAAAGTGGCGAAAGCCGAGAAAAAATTTTGAGCAATTTTCAGTTCCAAGATAAATTTCAAATATATCAATATCGCTCACAAAGCCACCCCGACCAGGTTATACTTTTCTAGGGCGGCCTCTGCCCCAGTAGCACCCCCTAATCCCATGGGACATCGATGCTCGCTCCGAATGCTCTGTTAACAAACTTACCTCACCAATAGAAGCTGATAGCTGCCTGTCTGCCCCACCCAAGACTGTCCGACTACATCATCTAGGACCTCGGACTTTTATCATGTATGATTCGTGGTGTTGAAGGCACTTTCAGCGGCTATCTACGTTTTGTATAGCATGTACTACGACTTGTTCCAGCCGCGAGGGATGCCAGCTGCAACACGTTTCTCTTTTTTGTGCCCGGCGAAACCCTTTCCCCGACTAACGGGTGCATTTAAGCTCACCTAAAGAAACCAGTTAGCTTAGCTAGCACCTGGGGGTCTGCTATTGTATTTTCATTTTAGAGATTGATTTCACAGGTGTTCGGTTCAAATAAACACCCATATTATTGAAATCTCTATCGCGCTACCATGTTGTATGTATTCTCGAATATGCACCTTCTACGTTATGAACGACCTAGCTTGTGAAAAATTGACCACCGTGGGTGGCTCTGCCGCCGTGCATTTTATGGTGTCTCGCACACCAAAATGTTTCTGATGTTATTTTAGGGTAGTATGTATAGGTGATATAGAGCTGGTAACGGTATAGTGTACACTATACCATAATTTTGTTAAAATGTTGCACGGTGTTTAGCTACACATACTGACTGTGATTTACATAGATTATGTAACGTGTGTGTGCCTGACACCGTCAGTAATAGCAATAGGTATAATACACAATAGCTAAACATATCAACCCCTGCTTTGTAATATGCGTTCCTTTTAGTATTCGTTCCTGGCGACGGGGTGAAAAAATTTGTCAGGGGAATTTGGCGCTTTGAGTGAAGCTGCTAAACGCCCTACGAGCACGCATGGGTAACATGTATCTACACGAGTCACCCCGATAGGTCGGCCCCCCAACCTCTCTCTGTTCGGCAAATGTTAGCAAAATTGTGGTAGAATCGCAAAAATGTAGGCGCCGGAAATCTACCTCTTGAGACCGCTCCCCGCGCACTGTCTGCCACACTAAGCCGACGGAACTTCATTATCTATGGTACTGCCGTATATGCACCTGACAAAGCGATATTTCATTTCGTACATGCAATAATTTTGTACTACTTGTAATAAAATCTTATTTCGGTTCTCTTGCTTCGCAAAACGGATTCACAAACGCAGACGTATTTGTCAATTCTTAAATTTAGACTGCACCCTGTATTCAAATTTAATGTGCAAAATATATAAATATAGCTCTCATAGAGTGAGCCTGAACGGCACACGACAACTTGTGGTGTCAAAGCTGACTATATTGCAAAACCGAACAGTTTGGGGAAGCTTGTACATGTGTCTCAACAGTTAGCTGTAACTTTACGTGGACATCAAAATAGTTGCTGTCCACAGTGGGACAAAGCGAAGTCATAGTGCACGCAAGGTAACTTGAATGTCCCATTACAAAAACAAAGCATTATAACATAAAGCGTGTACAGATTATAATTTATACAGATACATTAAAAACGACAATCGACAATATATCCGCATATCCCTCTCTTTCTTACTGACCTTGACCCACCGGCCTCCAATACAAATCGGTAGCC
>JASANE010006768.1:0-65569 GCA_030248225.1 Trileptium ribeirensis
AATTACAAGTTATGCGTCCCTATCACGCTCGTACAGCAAATCCTCAAACATGAACACAACACCTTATACGGAGGACATCCTGGCCGTGACCGGCTTATAGCTAAACTAAAACAGTTTTACTATTGGAAGGGTATGTCTGAACACGTACAACAATGGATCAGGCGATGCACCCTATGCCAGTCCGCGAAGGACCCCATTTCCCGGATAACCACCGGGTTGGGTAGGGTTTCGTTGGCAAATCAACCAATGTACCGTGTATTTGTAGACATACTAGATATTCAAGTCAGGTCACAGGCAGGCAATCGCTATGCTATTGCATTCATAGACCAGTTTACAAAATTTGCAATAGCAGTGCCAATAAGGCACCAGGATGCTCATACAGCTGCCCATATATTCCTATATGAGGTAGTCAATAGGTACGGAGCTCCCAGGGAGCTCTATTCTGATAGAGGAGGTGCTTTTACTGCACACATGTTTGAAGAACTGTGCCAAGAAATGCAGATATTTCGGCACATGAGTCTAGCTTATCACCCTCAGGCAAACGGTGAAATTGAAAGATTTAACAGGACACTATTGTACTTATTACGAGTAAGTGTACCACAGGATGACCACCACTCATGGGATGTATCCCTGCCGTTTTGCATAATGGCCTATAACTTCTCGGTACACACAGCGATAAAATACCCACCATTTCTGCTAATGCATGGATTTTACCCTAGGTTGCCTGGAGAATATGACACGCATAGTGCAGCTACCGGATACACAGGAGCACATTCCTATAGGGCCAACGCACGGCGCTGGATGGCTTCTATCAGGGAGCGCGCTTACCAATCAATGAAAGCCGCTCAAGAGCTAAACCGAATAAGGTACGATAGGCGAACCCGCGAACCACGCTACCACACAGGAGAATTAGTTTGGGTTTATAGGCACAATACCACCCCAGGAACATCTAGGAAGCTCACGCCTCGATGGTGTGGACCATATGAAATATTAGGGATCACTCTGCCATGCATGCGTGTACGAATGCATTCTAACCCAGAAGGTATGGCCTATGTCGTACATATTAATAGAACTAAACCATGTTTTAGGGCATTAGACCCAGTACCTAATGTAGGAGATTGGTTAGGGCAGGTACACGCTTCCGTGCTAGAGCGAGGTCTAACTGAGGCAACCCAACGCATTATCGCTGATAGGGATTTCGTCACCGAGATAGAGCCGGTAGACGAAGTAGCAGTACGCACAGTAAGAACAGCAGTCAGTGATAGTTCCGATACGGAAAGCATAGAAATGGGTGACCCTAACGACCCTAATTTATATCGTCGGACCTACGCCGAGATCGAGGCTGAGCAAGCAGCAATGGAACATATTGAATATCGGACAGACGACTACGAACCTCAAAATCCAAGGACGGTCCGAAATCGGATCCCGCTAACTGATCCGGATAGGGAAATAGAACCTTCCTGGCCACCAATATCACAGGAGCAGGTTACTAGTCAGGAGGCCTTTTCATACATACCAGAACCTGGTAGCCGAGACACGCAGGTAGAATATGGGCAACATACAGTACCAGTGACCACAATGGAAAGAATAGTGGCTACCAGTGAGGAAGTTCCGTTTGGCGTTCCGACAGTAGGTGTTGGAATACTCGAGGGACAACATTTCTACCCAGCGGACATCACGCTATCTACCACGCCACGCGGAGCATCAGGCGGAATCGTCGTACCAGGACCGTACACCTCAGGGGATCTACGCTATGCAATCATGCTCGCCGCGCAAGACCACCCACTATTTCAATCACGACCGGCCGAACATATCATGGCATCGCGACTAAGGGTACCAATGGAAATGTCAACTCAGACCATAGGAGACTATACCACAATGCGCCCCTATAGCGCTCCACCAGCAGCCGCCAACAGGCCTATGTCTCCGCATCAATGGGTCTTCCGCGAGGCACCCATGACTCAGCCACCGCTAGGGTCACCAATGTCCAGTTACCTGTCGGAAACTTCCGGAGAGGGTACGACAGTAGACGTAAGAGCAGCGGAAGCGGACGACGAGTTAACTAGCCAAACTTCACAGGAACCGTCCTCTACCGAACGACGCGCTCAGGCAGGACAGGAAACATCCAGCACCAGTTCTAGGACCCCTACCACGCAACCGGGAGCCTCTGACTCATTTAGTGAATTCACACTTGCAAGTTCAAGCAGCGAAACACCGGCACCCCGGAGGGGAACTGGGCGAGCAGTGACACTAAGCACCCCTCCTCGCACCCGAGCACCGCAGAGCGAGCAACGGAGCACGCGAGCGCCGCCAGAAGAGCGGGGAAAAGGCCTTGTCGGACGGGCCACCCAACGGAAACAAATAGTGTCGACTCGAGGTGGTTCAACCATCCAGTTCACCAGCACCGAACAACCGGGACCTTCCACAGTGACCATTACCGAATTGGTACGCACCACTGCAACTACCACCTCCTCAGGAATAATACGACTTAGTACTACACATGCAACGGCCCCAACCAGGCACCTTTTGCATCGACAGGCTAGAGACCGGGTCTTTAGGCCATATGGCGCAGCATCGGACGAGGAAGTAGAGGACGCCTTACGTAGGCCTAGACGCGTGACTTTTCAGGAACCAGAGACAACCGCTGCCGATACTGCGGGAACCTCAACTAGACTAGCTTCTGCCACACGCGCACAATCCACTAGTGTCACCACTTCGATGACCAGCGCGCCAATACTGACCCCAAGACCACTTTTAACAGGAGAACGCTCCCTCGGCGGAACGTTGCCACCAACCACGTTCCCACGCTACCCCTCCAGTCAAGAACTGCACCCCGCCGCTTGGCGACAGCGCATACCTCGACCACCACCCCATGAGGAATCCGAGTCTGACGAGGCAGACCCGCAAGTGGACTAAACTACTCAACACAACGGCACGTACCTCGAGATAGAACCCAAAATTCCACAAAACCCAGAACAAGGGTGAAAGTTAAGGCGGACCTAATTTTCATCCATACTATGTAAACTTACCAGAGCTTCCTTCATTTTAGATGCGCCGCAGCTACAGTCAAAACGATCTCAATGCGCCCCGACTCCCGCAAGGCGTACTACACGAGCCTGCAGTGTGTGATGGACACCGTCACCCGGCCGTTCCCCGAAGCCACATGAGCAGCTCACGCTTCTGGGACGCGGTCGAGCTCAAGCGATCCAACCACACCACGCTGGCCAATGAACATTACCTTCATGGTGGCTTTAACCATAATGGCCGCCAGCTCGGCAGCGCCACCGAGCATTTCTACATCACGATATTGGACTTGTTGGGCTTCGTCTCGGTGATCGCCCACATGTTGGACCAGCGGATGTCGCCAACGGAGGTCAAACTACACAGCGTAGCCCTCCTCCGCACGCTGCCAGCGAACACCCGACAATGGCTACGATCGTACCAGCTGCACGTCATGCGCCCAATTCTGTTGGCGAAATTCCAGGAGCTCGACTACTGGGAGGAGCTGGACGATTCGGGCCACAAGCCGCTCCTCAATGACACCCTCGACAACTTCTGGGGCACAGGTGTCCACCGGAGCGAATGCGGTGCCGACCAACCGCCGTACCACAACGTGCTGGGACATTTACTGTGCGACATCCGGTCGTTCCACCGCGACCGTTTCGTGCGGTGGCCGCGGACCATCATCGTCGGCGACGAGCGTGCCTTGCCACTGCTGGACGTGGCCGACGACTACAACCGCATCACGTTCGTGCGGCCCGGACTCAACATGATCTCGTTGATCCATTGGGCGAATGCGTTCCTAACGCCGCAAACGGACTGCGTCGTTATCATCGGCGGCTATCGGGATGTTTGGCATTTGCCAAACAAGGTATTTTCGCCCGCCGCTTACCTCAAGCGGATCAAGCGCCACCTGATGGTGCTCGAGAAACGGCTCCGGAACGCCCGGCCCCGGCAGCCACACTCGAGAACGGCCGTTGACATCACCGGACCAGCGCCACACTGGGACGACTTCAACGTCGACAGTACAGCGTGGTTCGACGAGCTGACTGAACGGAGAACGCGGATGGTGGACGGGCAGCAGGCGCTCATGAGCGTCATCATGCCAAAATGGCCCGCGGCGCTGAAAGGGATCGAGGCCTGGGACACAATCGGCCCATTTAATCGGGGCGAAGAACGTTATCGGTGGCCCGAGCCAGTGGTCTCGCCGCCGTTCTGGCCACAACTGTGCGACTGGATCGAAGAACTGATCCGGCGCACCGACATCTTTTGGCGTATGGGCGAAGCTCATCTATATAACCGAGCTGAGCCCTGGTAGGAATAAGGCCGTACTAATCCAAACAAAAAGGGGGGACGAAATGATCATTTGCAAGGGGTAAGAGACACGCACAAAGTAGCAGGTACGAACCAGCGCGTAGGTAGAGCAGAGTAAAGAATTTAGCCAGCGAGCGGCCAGCGAAAGAGAGCGACCCTATGCAGCAACAACCCGAAAATTTGAGTTTATTCTTGCAGATGGCCAGCACTTCGCAACCGCGACGCAGCGACGAAGCCGAGCAGACTCGGAGGCGATCCAGCGGACGCGTATCGGTGAGTGGGCCATTCGCCCCACCAGAGTCAACTTGGTTCCAGCTTCCGGCGATCCCAACGTACCGCGTGGATTTAACCAAGCCATACGTGACATTCCTATCCCACGGTACCGAATGGCCGGAATTATCAAACATGCACGAGGCACCAACTCCATTTGCACACGACGGCAACACCTTGTCGACCGTCGAAAAACACTATCAAGTGCAGGTGCTCTCGTTGTTGGAACTAACCGACGCCGTCCGAGAACTACTGCTTATGACCGGTACCCCGCTGCAACTCAAAACGCGAGCTCGAGAGCTCAAGAACGAGCTCATTGACGGTGTCACCCAGGCCCGTCTCAAGCCGCTTCTCGAGCATATAATGCGGCCAATCCTGCTCAGTAAGTTCGCCATACCGGAATATGCGCGAATTCTACGACTTACTGACGACCAGCAGTTATTGGAGGCCACAACGGACAGTTTCTGGGGCGTCGGGCGTACAAACCAACAGCTGCAGCAGCATGAAGCCCCAACGCGCTGTCATAATGTCATGGGCAGACTACTCGAGGAAGTACGGGATTACCGTACTAACGGCCACGTTCGTTGGCCTCGGACAATCATAGTAGGTGACGCCCTGGCGTTACCGACCTTAGAAATGGCCACCGAAAATAAATGGGTTGTCAACGGGTGGCCCGGATCAACCATGGTGCGACTATTGCAGTTGGCCAACGCGATCCTCACCCCGCAGACCAGCTGCGTCATCATACTTGGCGGATTCCAATACATCTATCGCAAGGCACCAATGGAGCAGCTCCACGCCGCCTTGCCGAACGCCGCCTTTCGAAAATTCAAGCGGCATTTGGGTGTACTTTCGCGCCGAGTTGCACCTAACACCGCCATCGTTATAGCGCCACCGGCACCCCGATGGGCTGCCACTAATCAGGACGCTTTGTCATGGACGGCCGAACTCAAACAGCTCATGGCCAACCACCGACGGCAGCACGACACCTTCCACAACGTTTACATGCCTTCCTGGCCGGTTGCGTTCCACAGTGCAGACGCGTGGGAACGGGACGAGCCACACATGGAATGGCAAGAAAGGCCCCAGTTTGACGAGCCGATGGTGTCGCAGTATTGTCGACGGAATTTGCACGAGTGGGTGAGCCGTTTAGTTAGGGATGCCGAGCTAAGGCGCTTAACGCATTGAGGGCTATGCTAAACGCACGAAAGTAAAGCAAGAACCACACTGTAAGAGGATAGGTTGCTGCGAGGGCAAACCAGAAATTACGAAGGAGCTCCAACTAGGTCTAATGGTAGCGAGCGGCAGCGGAGCGCGCGGAACTAAGCGATGCAAAATTTCTTAGGAAACATTATCCGAGGCTCGATAAAACGGAAGCACTGCTAGTATAAAACAACCCAAACCAAACTAATCTAGTACTGAAACGCATGATATATGAAATCAAATTTCTCTTTCTACCAAAGTTACAGAACTAGGGAAACTTTGGAAAATATTCGCGATTTTACTGGGAACTCCTGGGTCAGGCACTCTGGCAGCCCGGACCCTTTCTCGGGGGTAACCCAACCCAACCAAATCTTTTGGAGGTACGTGCCAGTGTATAAAATACATCTAATAATGAATTGTTATTATACCATGTATATATAAATAGACGATGACGAAATGATTTTAAATAATTGGATATAGGGACTGAAGATTTTACGCGATTTAAACCACTTCAACATTTTAGCCCATAAGGGAAAACTTCGAAAATTTCCGGAAAATAAGGGAGAAGGGGCGACGTTTTCCACGTTTTCCTGGCGTAAAGAGATATCACGCCGCCCTTCTGCCCTGAAATCTACAACTTTTGCTAGAATTTATACAAATTTACTGAAACTTATCAAATTTTACTAAAATTTATCGAATATTTACCAAAATTTACCAAATTTTTACCGAAATTCTGGAAACCTGGCAAATTTTCTCCAAACTTTCCGCAAATTTCCTTAAATTTTCATGCATGATTTTAAAACCTTTGGAAATTTTACGTAAATTACATAACAATCTTCATTTTTCAAGGTAAAACGAATAACGGGCTGTACATCTACGGATTTAATGGTGAAATTTCACACAAACTCATTTTTTCCAGTTGATTTACACTCTTACCCTAAGTAAGGAGTCTAATAAATCCAAAAAAAAAATTAAGAGATGTACCAGCCCAATTTTGTGAAAATGATAAAACACGTGCAACGTGGCAAATTTCGTAGGAAGCATGGGGAATGGACGACCGGATACCGGTGGAGTGGGACCTTTGTACGAATTTACATAATTTTGCCGTATCGTATTAGCTTTGAAATAAACACTGGTATCTCATTTATATTGTATTTGTATGGTCACACTCCACCACCCGACGGTGCACGGGATGATTTTGGCACTAAATATGAAAGAAAGGATCACTATTAGGGCTGTCCGGTCGATCCTCGGGAAATAAATTGATGCCGTATTGTGTTTATACAACGTTTGTGCATTATAGTGTATATGCTTCATTGTATTCGGTGCGTAGAACGGGTGTGCGTTCGGCGAGGACGGGGACCAACGGATGTTTCAGGGATTTTTGGTGTTACATAAAAAACTGGTCACCCCGGGCCGATCCCAGCGCACACGCCATGGGATTAAATTTAATCGTTCATAGCTCGTGCGCTGCGTGCGGACCCCCAAACAGGCGCTTAATCCTCCCATTTTCTAAGCCGAAAAGGACACCCTAAATAATCCAAACTCCCAGATTTTTGGACCCCGGGGCACTTATCGGGTCCCACCCTAACTGTTTAGCTGAAAGCCGGGGCCGCCCGCCCCCATGGGCCCGCTTGGGATTCCCTAAACTTAAAGGAGATACCAAAATTCTCGATTTCAGGCGTCTAAATCGGCCTCTAACAGGCCTCCTATATAGGAGCAACGTGACGGTAAATCGAAGGCTTGGACCTTAGTGACAAATTTCGGGTTGAGGGTTCCGCGTTTCAAAAAGGAGCCCAATTGGAGCTCACGAGATATCATTTCGTCATCCCACGGAGGGCGCAAAGAAAAAGGGGGTCGAACTTATATCATATCTAAGCAAATCGGGATGTATCATTTGGGCCCAGGACCGCGCGCGTGGGCTCGGGTCCTGGCCCACCTTTTGATGTAAATAATAATACCATGTCATTTATATGCACCCGAGTGGGTGACATTTTATATTTGCGATAGCGTACTCATGTTTAATTTGCCAAAAAAGGGAAAATCCCAGAAATAAAAGATTTTTGTGTGTTAACTTGGGTAGGCGAAATAGCTTGATTTTCATATGGTACGCCCGGTTGCACGAACACGTCGGTCCCTCTAAGGTATGTCCAACACTGTTTGACCCAACGCCTCTTTTAGTTAAGTCAAGGCCCCACCCGAGTCATACGCAATGTAGACTGATAAGGTCTAGTCAGCTGAGCCTTGCGTTAAACTAGGATAAAATTATTCCGTCGCTTAAGGGGTCCCCGGGTTACGGGATGATCCTTCGGCTCACCGAAATCTTTAAAAAGGGGACTCCACCGTTAGGAAATTTTGGTCCTGACATAGGGCATAGGATTCGATAACCGAAGATGAGGGAAAGACGGGTCCGCCCTATTACCTGTGAGCAGGCTTAGGGGATGACCCTCCCTCAGGGGGACCTCCATACCATTAGACACGTGGGCCAATATAGGGGCCAGGCCGAACACCCTGGTAAACCCGCCGGCGGCCTACTAAGCTAAGCGGTTCCTTTCGGTCTGACCAGAGTCCACCGGGGAATCGTGTAAGCCGGGGTTGTCCCGTCACCACAGTGGAATCCTAGGGTGGTGCAGCTGGGATCCCTTAGGGCCAGAACTGGTCCTAGTACACAGGAAGTTTCCCATCATCCGGAGCACGTACAGTTACAAAAGCATTTGCTAGTAAATTTGAACGTTGATCGTCGTCAGTAATAAGCTCACCTTGGCTATTCTTCAAGGCACTGATACCGCTCTTAGCGAAACACTTATTGTTGTCGTATTTAAAGAGTTTATTACGATGGCCGAGGTTAACAATTTTGTGTTCGCGGTGTTTTTGGTAAGCAAAAATCGCCTGGGAACATTTTTTGCAGTGTAGTTTGTATTTTGTGAAATCTCCTGATTTTGTGCTTTCTTTCCACAACTTAAGTTTTATGCGATAACAGTCTCTTAATGTAAAAAGGGTAGTTGGTGTTAGTATATATTTGAATTTTTAGTCTTTTCGGGACATATTGTAAACAAGCATTAATCAAGATATTATAAAAGCACAACCATTTCTCGTCAACAGAGGAAATGCTATATAGTACCAAATCCCAGTTGATATTTGCCAAGTAAGACTTAATAGCTGGAAAAAGGGCGCTCTTGCCGACTCAGGTACCTTACACAGCTAGCTTAGAAGCTGGATACAACCAAGCTTGCGCCGCAGCTTATCACCATGCCTATGCTTCCCCACAAATTGTGATTCTGCAGGCCGCCGTCAGGACGCTTTTCGAATGCAACAGTATCAAAAATTGCCAAACCAAAACTCGTTGAACATCTCGAATACAAGCCGTCAAAACTACCGTGAACACAGGTATTTAACTATAAACTACAACTGACGATTGTACACAACAAATTACTCACGAAAACCCTACGTTCAAGCTAAGGTAATGAAATAGAATTTGTTGTTGAGTTGAAATTTTATGGGGTATTATTGGTTGGAATTTTAAATTTAGGGAATGGGGAACACGACGAATTGAAAATTTACAAAACTTAGAAAAGAAAAGAAAAACAATGCGATACGCTATAATGACACGCTGGGCAACGCTACGTTATAAGTTCGCCTTACCGCATAAACCGCACAAAACAAGCCAAAGTGAAAAATATTACTGAACGTAGCTAATAATGTATCATTTACCTTAAAGATTTGTGCGGCAGGGCTGTATTTTGTCACAGTATGTCGCTATTAGCCAGTGTGACATTTTTGGGCCGAGCCAGACCCGACAAATATATTAGCTAATAGTAAAGCGAAGCTGATAAATTGTTACAAGGGCAGGAATCTGCTCTAAAAGCCAGAAATATTTTATGTTGACAATGGGAAATCGCGAAAAATGGAAATTGATTATACATATGGTTATATATTCGTAAAACATTCATCCAGTTACAATGCATAATTTTCAAGTATGAAAGAATGTGTTTCACATAACTACTGGGTTGGATTTTAAAAGGCGCATAAACAAAAATTTTGAAAATACGTATTTATTGTACCTTCATTTATGAGTCTTGATTACTAATATTGATTTTTTTGGTCTAGAGCTAAATATTTTCCCTGTAACACAATCTGCTAAAGTAAATGTAATATTTTTCAGTAGTCCGTTCCGGCCATCAAACCCTGAAACATAGCCACTCTGGGCTTCTACAAACATACTAGCATAGCTTAGCTCTGTGACTGAATCTCACCCTAGGTGCACACATCTTAAAGTAACTGATGCATAACAACATTCCCTGATTTCAATACTTGACCCTGAAATAGCAAGGTGAATTCATATCCGCCGTCTCTCGCTACTTTTCCTGTTGTTGGCTGGAGGAATTATTGTCGAGACTGGGTCGTTGCGCCATTGCCTCAATGCGATATGAGAGAACCAATGCTCGCAGTCCTAAACGGATGATATTTAAAAGATACGAATGCACGGTCATTTGGTCTAGTGCACTGTGCTGGAGCCTTTACCGTTGTAAGTCGTCGGAGCTGTGTGTCTTTTATCCGGAGTGTATGGCCTAGTAGTCTAACGCATGTCTGCTTTAGCATATTCGTAAGCTCAAACTAGATGATAGATGACCAGCCCGGACTCGCAGAATATTGTTCGTTTAAACAGTCAAACTTTGAGGTTCCGGGGCTTTCCATCTTGCAAAGTTTTTTGTACACGTCTATGTGATATGTCGTTGAGCTTGACCGATCATGTGCTGCTGGCATAGAAAAGTATGGGCCGGATGGAAGTATTGTAAGGCTGGACTTTATCTTCGTGGCGACATCTTTCGAGCACCATTATTTCTTCAAGCCACTAAAAGTCTTGGAGACGCGGTTAAGTGCTTCCACATAGCCTGAGCCACAACCGCGCATTGTGCTTTTGAGGTAGCAGAATCGGTAACGTGTTCGTGGTTTTTCCCGTTAATAGCATGACTGTGGGAATATTGATCATGCAACATAACATAGTTATTTTTTGATTCGCTAATTATACCAGGCCTATTCTTCTGTTTGCATCCACCCGATCGAGCAGGTTTTGAAGCTGACTTTCGTTTTATGGTGATAGTAATGTCATCAGCATAATCGGCGTCAGTCAATCCGCCGTTAGCCTTACTGTACACACAGCTGCATCTGTTCAGTGCAGTGCTGTGCACAAGTCTTTAGCGAAGATGAACAAAGTCTGTGAAAGAATTGAACCCTGACTCCCACTGGTTTTTAATACTGCAAACTAGTTAGATAGAGACTGGTTGAGCTTAACGCAGCACAGCGACGGATCGTACAGTACTATGATCACGTCAGGACTCTAATGTTTTGTACAGCGACTCTCTGTGAACAGAAACGAATATTGCGTTGAAGTCGTTAAAGGCCACACCGGTCCGCTGTCGGTATTCTTGTCATTCTTCTAGTAACATGGGTAGATCATAGCTTTGATTTACTGTACTTCGGCCTGGTCTGAATCCACATTGTTCTTCACGTGTGAACTGCCCGCGGTACAGTTTGAACCAGTTGGCGATGATAGATTCTAGCTATTTAAAAGCCACTTTCAAGGGCGAAATTCCTCTGTAGTCCGAGTGTTTGGGTCGGTAGCCTTTTTTATGCAGTACCAATAAGAGTGCTGAACCTCACGATTTGGAACTGATTTACTCCTATTTGTTGCAGTAGTAAAAGCGGAGTGGCCCGGCTATGTGTAAAGCGGCAGCTTGTAGCTCACTGGCGACAAGCAGTACTAGCGAACGGCACGGCCATTGCGGAGCCCCTTGATTGCAGCGAGAATTTCGTGCTGCATGTGTGAGATTGAGCAATCGTTATCGCTGTAGAAACCAGCAAACGACAGTTCATTGTTCTGCAGCAGATTGATTGTCGTGTCGCAATTTTTAAGGCGTGTAGAAGTGTTCAAGGCAACATTCCGGCTGTTGTGTATTGTCCTGTTATGTTTCACGTTGGCATTGTGTACCAAACCTTTCTGATAGCGGTTACGGCCTGCATATTACCTGATGAATCTGCGCTGATTGTTCACAAGCACAGGTGTGTTCACGTCCATCTGTCTTCCTAGACATTAAAATGAGTTTATTTTCAATTTATTTGAAAAATTGATTTTGAGCCTGAGGCGGATAAATACCAATGCATGGTCGCTAGGTAATGCGTTAACCGAGAAGGATCTGCAATCGAGGATGCTAGACTTCAACCGGTTGTTCATTAATACGTGATCGAGCTGACGGTATTTTCAGAACGGCTACCGCCATGTATGTCGATATTGATGTCTGTAGAAGCACGGAAGTAGAGTTGGTGATATTGGGCGACAGTTATCAATCCCAAACCGCTATCTGTGCGGTGGCCAGAGTGCAATTTTTCGATAACACTTTTATCTCCACTGAAACAAGCGCCGATTTGAGCATTCAAATCAGCACAAAGTGTAATGGTATCACGGTTAGTTCCTATGTTGCGCTCGTGAGCAGCTAATATAAGACACCTTTGTCGTCCTCAGAGCTGTAGTCTGCCGGAGTATATAATGCTATGACGATAACATTTGCTGTGCGTTGAATCGTACGATAGCCAGCTTTCCATTCATAGGTTTCCACGATTTTAGCTGTACCATGATGTTTGGTTTAATAGCAATTCCGTCACTGCGTTGGACGCGCTTGACGAGATGCTCAGGCGTTTTGTGCCGCCTAGCCGCAGTTTTCAGGGAACATCAATGTCTATGTATTTCTCCAGAGATTGGACCAATAGTTCGTTAGCAGACCTGCACTGTTCTTACATTCCATGCGTTACTGTTAACAACCGATTTAACGACATTCTGCTTTTGTGACTTTCGTAGTTCCTTTTTCACACTGTTTCTATAGTCACGACAACGCTTGTCGTCTACCCAGCACCAATGTAGGTAGGTTTTGATAGGAATGATGATTTAACATGAAGGTTAAATGAAATTTTACGTGTTTTTCCTAAGCCACAAGGACATTTTTTTCGTGCTTTGTCAAGCACTATCCTATTTTCCGGTTTTGAGAGAGGCTCTAGCAGATGGCCTATCACATTCTTGCTTGCTTAAGGCTTTTCCTGGTATTTGTCGAAAGTGAATGTGTGAGCTATCGAACTGCCCAGGATTTACAGCAACCAATGACTTCAAGCTAACAATCGGTGAACGCATTATTTCTCTATGCTATGTGCAATCCTTGACAGGGCTATCTCCACCCGAAAATCGCTGGAGCCAGCTCGTTGTGTACTGCTGTTTCAGAAATCCAACTCGGGTCCAATAACGACATTAAAAAATATATATTTAAAATGTAAAAAAAAGAAGAAAAGGGTTGGGGTAAGTGTAAGTTGTGGGGAAGGTTTAGAGAAACTTTTGGAATTTTGGAAATTTTAAAAGAAAGTTTGGAATGAGGTGGACATAGTGGTAGGAGAATGGAAAATGGGTTAGATTTAAGGGAAAAGAAAGCTTTTTCGTAGGGGAGTGAAAAGCGAGAGTGAATTGTCGTATTTTTGAGAAACACGTAATTGGAGAGTTTTTAGAAAATTTTGTAAGAATTAGATGGTTATAGGCGCTATGGTGGGGAGGCAAGAAAAGGGTGGGGGAAATATGGGCTTTAAGAGGATTGCAAAAGAACTTTGAACAAGAATAAAGGTTAGGGGCCAAAGTAACTATGAGGGGCGTAAATAAGATGCATGCCATACCGTCCTCGATATACTAAGTCTAAAGGTCTCAGCTTTAGCTTCCTAAGCGAAGTCCTTATATATGAGACATGCACTAAGCCCAAGTTGGAGCATTACAGCTTCACGAACCCTGTGCTCTAGTCTATTATTTCTAACGTTGTAATGTAACCTCATTCAGAGTTACCTGTGCCGGATGAGGAATGGTTATATTTTGGGAAAAGGGAATTTTGAGGAGAAAAGGGGAAGTGGAGGGAAGGGATTGGAAAACTAAGGGGAAGGAAGGAAAGTTCTATAATTAAAAATGTGGAAAGAAAGAAATAATGGGAAGAAATTTTGGGAGGGTAGGTAGATATTGTAGAATTTTATTAAGGGAAAGTAATTTGAAGAAACGAAAAAGAATGGTAAATTTTCAGAAATGGTAGGGCAGCTGTTGGGGGACGGAGTGTTTTGTGGAAGAGCAAGGGGAAAGGGATGTCTGGAAATGAAAAATTTGGTATGGCACGACGAAGAAAATGAGATTTGAGAACATTTTGGAAAGAAGGTGAGTTTAATGCGGTATTTTAAGAAAAATGGGAAAGAAGGAATAAGTGAAATTTAAAAATGTAAGAAAGGATTGATAATTGGGTTTCATGGGTAGATAAATGTAGGGAAAGGGTACGGTAAAATATTTGGAAAAAGGAAAGGGTATTTTATAAGGAAACTAGGGGAGCATTAGGTTAGGTATAATTTGAAGGAAAAAATTAAAGATTTTAAAAAATGTTGAAATAAGGAATATTTAGCACGGAGTAGAAAGAGACAGTGGGTAATAACTAATTAACTAAGAAAAAAATTTAAGTTGTTAATTACTTAGCTATCTAAGATAGATGAAAAAGACCTTTTTTCATCGCCTCTGTCGAAGATCTAGTAGGCTACTAAGGGTGCAGGGGCTAAATTTTTCTTTTTTTGAGGTTCAAAATCTCACCAAATCAATTGTTACATGGGTCTTTAATTTTAAGTTCTCCTAAAAGTTAAAATTTTTTAAATTTTAGTTTTTCAAACTAATTTGCATAAAGATCGCTCATTTTTGTTATTAGCTAGCCTATGCTTAATAAGTTTTTGTTTAATAGTTTCAGTCTTGGTTTCGGATACGCAGAAGTATTGGAGCATCGATTTTAGCGTGTTAAATGCAGTACTGATTTGTTTTGTTTTATTTTTTAAGAACGGTTACCTTGCTAGTAGCTAGGAGTCATCCTTACACGAGTCACAGCGACGGTTATTGTTTTGTTGGTTCTGCAGTGTATCTGGATTTAGAAAAGCAGTATATAAGCTGTTCTTAAGCTTTTAAATCTAGATTTCGTGAATTTTAATCGGAATTTACCGAACTTTGACGCAAAAAGAATTGCATGTAGAGCTATTTTAATTGCATTTCTAGTTCGGAGTTGTGATCTATAGAATGGAATTTATTGGTGAATTTCGTGGATGCTTAGAGTTTTAAGGATAACGACCGATCGTTATTGTTTACAATTAAGTGATTTCAAACGCTACTAATACTAACGTTAGAAATAATTTAAAAATAAAAATGTTAGGCGAGAAGTGGCGATAATATATTAGGAGCGATATAATAGCATAACCTAGGGCTAGTAATACGTTAAAAATTTCGACCCTTGTGTTGAGCGAGCAAATCCAGGGCGAGAGTGTAGTTGGGTTCCAAATCTAGTGGTGTTACTTGTGAAGTCTGGCAGCCAGCTGTGGTCAGCGGAGCAAGTAGTATTATTCTTGAGAAGACCTGGCGAGTAAGGGGTGTCGGAGCTTAATCTTTTTCGACGGCAGTGTAGCTTTGTGCTTGCGCGACGCTCCAACCCCCAGCAAATACTATAATACACAATGGTTAGAGTCTTGTTACAAATCTGGCCACCATATACAATAACAGTTCGGGTGCGCAAGTTCGTGGTCTGGCGTACCAGAGAAGTGGTGATGAATAAATTCCTCAGCTCTTCTGTTTAGAACACAACCCAACGGCAATAGCAGCTCGGCAACTAACAATATAACTCTATTACGCTCTCCTTGGTTAATACCACAACAGCCCAGCGATCATAAATGTTTATTGACCAATGTAACGAAGTGCTGAGCCTTTAACATATCGCGACAACTAGTATTGCGGCACTCACACGCGGGCTCCCAACACGTCCGACCTAAACACTGTAGCTAAGTAACACAGACTAAAAGTTATAACAGCACGAAATATCCAAGGTCTAAGGCTATAATGTAGACCAGTAGTAACGCATACGGTAACATAACAGCGTTCTAATATGGTTACACGTTAGCGGATTCGGCCTAGGCACGGCAGACGACAAGCAAGGACTTATAAAAGATCGACATACACGCGACTAGTTTCCACAGTCGGTAGTAATGGTTATAAATATGGTCTTTACGCTAACCACTAAAGTGAACCCGAGAGAAACTCGCTTAAGCCGCGGAGACCTGCCTCCATCGTTACGTATCGGAAACTTTGTAGTAACTCGCTAGCACGGTTTACAATCAATTTTGAATGTGTAATACGAATATATATGTAATTTTAGTTACAAATGCCGCTACATAAAAAAAGAATCTTACGGCCTGACCTGAACATGAAACCTCGCTGACATTTGACACCCTCTTAGAAAGCATGAGTAAACAAATAAAAATATAAAAACAAAAAAAAATAAAACGCTCGATTAGTTACATATATAATTATCTTTTGACCGCAATGAAGTCTTTAAACCATAGTCTCATCAAACTCAGTAAACACGATAAGAACGGTGCGTCAATATACCCCTACTCGACAGAAAAAGAGCACCGATACACTGACATTTCAATTCGAAAAACAACACGTTGACCGCTCTAGCTAGGTCACCAATCGTTCAAAAATCCAAAAACTTTATCATAATCAACTACATAATAATTCAATATATATATATATCAAGTAAATACATTTGAATTTACGCAACGCCGTACAGACGCAAACAAACGGTGCCCCGTACCGTACTACGCATCACAACGACGAAATATATTATATATTTAATATATATTATAGATTTAAGGAAAATAAGTGAAATTTGTGGAAAGGAGAAATTTTAGAGAAAGGGAGTAAAAAGGGGAGGGGTGGTTTGAAATAAGTAGGGGGAGATGGGTGGTGAAATTTTTACATGATGAAGGGGTAGGTAGAGGAATTGAAATTGAGAATTTGACGTTTGGGAGTAAGATTTGAGAAAATAGGAGTTGGAAAATGTGGAAAATTGGGATTTTAATAAAAGGTGAAATTTATAAAAAGTGAAAAGAGGGGAAAGGGGCGGATTAGATATATAAATGGGTATGGTAAGGGGGGAAAGGATATTAAGATTTGAGGGGTATGGGTTAAGCTTTAGGGGGATAGGGGATATTTAAAAAAATGAGAAATAGGAGAAAAACGATATTTTTGGAAAGGGTAACCTTATAGGAAATAAGAGAAAGGGAAAGGAGGGGGTTTAATATGTGGTTGAGTGTAGTTATGGGAAAAAGATATGGAAATTGGAGGGGGATTGGTTTAGTTTTGGGAAAGGGAGGAAAAATGGAATTTGGTGAAATTCTGGTTGTAGAAGGAGAGGGTGGGTGAATATGGGATATGGGTTGGGAAAAGTGATATTTAAAAGGAAAGAATAAGTTTTAAGGGTTTTTAAGTATAAAATTTGGATTTTGGGATATGGGAGAATTTGGAGATTGGATGTTTTATTATATATTTTATTTTTATTGAGAAAAATAGATAGCTAGTCATCGACTTTAGGTAACAAGTTATACACAAATTTTACGCAAATATACGCTTCTAGAGCATGCCAGAGACGACATGGAGCACCGAGGCGAGACTGGAGGCCAGCCCCGGGGTTTTAGTAGAAATTTTAGTATGAAAAAGGCACCAGCCCCAACAAGGGGCGAGGAATCGATTACCCCCTCGAGTCGCCGTTAGATCCCACTTACTATTTTTGGCCACCCAGCCGGGGCTACAGATCTCCCGTACGAGCAGACAGCCGGGGTTCGTGTGGACTAAAAAACTTCAACTGCACAGTAGTCGACCGCTACATACCGTACAGTTTTAGTAACGTAGTTCGGTAGCCAGTCGGGGTCGGCTTGTTTAACATAACTGGCACTACTAGTGTAGATCTAAGGTATAGGTTGAAGTAATCAAATACTCGCACAGTGCGTTAGCCAGCCGGGGTCGTGTTGTGTCAACCCATAAGGGCTATAATAGAGTAATAAATAACCTAACCTTAAGTTACTATCGCTCAAACCATAGTTCAACTAAACATTGTTCCTATAACTTAGGCCTAGTAACTTAGGAAAATACTAGGTAGTTTAACATAACTTAACTTGAAACGTAATATAAATCGGGATAAGCCAGTCAAAGTTGAACGAGTGGCCGCATATTGTGTAAAAGCTGATTGTGTACCTGAACGTGTCCATGTCAGGTATCATTTTCAAAGATCCAGAGGAGAACATTGTTGACTTTCTCCCATCACTGACAATGCACCCGGACCTCATTAGAATAAGGTTAGTGTTGAGCAATGCGATTGAAAATAGAAAAAATAGAAACAAAGCATTTCATATTAAATAGCAGGAATTGAACCAGTGGTGTGCAACCGACGCTTGAACGTAGCAACATTTGGGGCATATACTACGAACGGTGGGAGTGAATTCCATACTCTTACATTTCGGTATGGAAAGAAACCTTGGCGAAAGTGGTGGAAAGGTGTGCCACGAATTTGGAGTTTATAGGCGTGTCCGCGGGTTCGTTCGCAACAGGCTGAGAAAAGTTGTAAGATGACCAAATCGATTTGATTGTTTATGATCTTATAAAGTGTAATGATGTCGCATCGAAGTCTGCGTGTTTGTAGGCTTTGGATTCCAAGATAACGAAGACGCTCTTCGTATGACCAGTTGCGAATAGAAGGTAGCAATTTCGTAGCATGTCTTTGAACAGACTCCGCAAGTTCGATATCTCGCACATAAAAAGTGCACCAAACAACAGTGGCATATTCGACTATCGGCCGAACCAAAGCCTTGTATAAGGACAGCCACTTCCGCTTGTCCCAATAATGAATAATAATACGACGAGCACGTGAAGTTACATCGATACTGTGTTTGGAAAAAGTGAAATCAGGGGTCATGATAATTCCGAGGTCCTTTTCCTCCGATGTTGGAGACAAAATGATATTTTCGAGATGGTATGCTGAGCAGGAATTGTGATGGCCGCAGTGCATGACAGCGCATGTATTAGTGTTAAAATCTAGTAGCCAGGTGGCAGACCAGAGATCTAGACCTCGAAGGTCGGCTTGTAGATCATCTATGGACACATAGTGGGGATCTTGGGATGCGCCGTGCCAAGCGCATATCGTCCTGCAAACTTAAATAATGGACTTGATGCGTACTCGTCGATATCATTTACGAAAAGCAGTGGGCCTAAGACAGTGCCTTGGGGCACTCCACTTAGTACAGGACGATAGTCAGATGCCAATCCATTTAAAACAACTCGTTGCATTCTGCCACAAAGAAATGATTCTATCCATTTCAGTACTTGTCCAGTAATTCCATAATCACGAAGTTTGTGAAGTAAGGCGGTGTGATTTACGCAGTCAAATGCCTTTCGAAAATCGACGTAAACGACATCTACAGCGTCAACAGCATCAAGAATTTCACTAGCAAAGTTTAGATATATAGCAAAAGTTGTGATGCAGTAGATCGTTTTGGGGTAAATCCGTGCTGACTGGTGTACAATAAACAGTTATCAGTTAGATAAGCTTGTAGGTTAGAGCGTATTATACTTTCGAGTACTTTTGATACGGATGATGTTAAACTTACGGGGAGGAAATTAGATGCGTCAGTGTAGGTTCCTTTTTTATGAATAGGAATTATATCGGCCAATTTCCATTAATTTGGCACACATCCAGAACGAAGCCATAACCTGAAGAGGTAGGTCAGCGGTATTGTCAGACTGTGCCAGAGTTAAGGTCATACTGTGCAAGCGTTGGAAAGTCAGGCTGTGCTAGAGTGACCGGTGCAGGCTTAACGTGATCAGCAATTACGGTACTAAAGAATGGTGCCATGGATTTCAATACGAGTAGTAAAGGATATTGCCGCAAGCGATTTACGGGTAGCAATATCAGTGCCTTAATATTTTATGTACTTCGTAATAAACATTCCTTATACGTGTTTGTTGCTCAACTATCTGGAACCGAAGCAATTAGAGCCGAACAAGGATCACGCCGGATTGTATAATTTAGGGCGAATACTGATCACGAAAATCAATGCGTGCGCCGTATAAATCGTTCCACTGGCATTCTACTGGCCACAGACCGAGGACCAAACAATCTTCAGGTGAGGAATCCCGTCCCTTTTTATAACCGATAGCCGCCATAGCAAAAGTACCATCCAACTCCTACCCTTGGGATCTTTAGAAATATAACAGCCGCAATTGTCGGTTGTCTAGTAGGCTACCGGGGGTCCCAGGGCCTAGTTTTATTTTTGGCTCAAAGATCCTTTTTCACTAATTTCTTTATTGTACAGTACAGGTCCCTAGCTTTTGGGTTTTCTTAAAATTCCAAATTTTATAAATTTTAGTTCATTTACATTAGCTAATTTGCATAAAATAACTCGTTTCACTCACTAGCTAATATACAATTGAGTTCTATATCCTTTCTAATTCAGTTTTTTTTGATTTCGTGGAGTTAGCGGACGCCCAAGCGGAAGTTGTTATACACTTAATATTTTAGTCTTAATTATTGATTTTGACGATCTAACTAATATTGCCTCGTTTTAACGCACAGGTTCCACAGTTGTGATACAGTGTGACGGAAGCGGCAGGGCCGTGCTATGTGTTATCTTACGAAAGGTTTAGAGCTTTCTGGTTTAAAATCTTCTGCTGGACTAGAGTTACAAATGTGGAATACACTGGCCGTGCGCACTTTTGTCGTTGTATGTTACGAATTTAACGCAAAGAACTGCGTCATAGCTTGTTTAACGGATCTCGTGCTTTGAATTTATTGGTTTCCTGGAGCTTAAAAATGCACTATGAAATGTAAAGGGCGTTACAAATGAGTGTTTTACACACTAATATTAGCTTAATATAGTAACATTATTGTCTCAAGTAAAACCATCGCGTCGAAATAGCTATAACTATACTAGGAGTGGTAGTATATCAAGTATAACAGGCTTAGTAATACCTAAAAACTCTGCCCACGTGTCGAGTGAAAATACGTGGGCGAGAGTGCAGGTGGTGTCAAGGGTTAGTAGCGTCGCTTGTTAGACTCGTCAGCCTTTCGGGGACGATTCAACAAGTGGTTTTATTCTTGAAAAGGCCGAGCGAGTAAGGGGCGAGGATTCGAGTACCTCCTTGAGCTACCGATAGTTCCCATGTACAATTCGTGGCCAGCCGTCCGGGGGCCAAGGATCTCTCTCTGTGCGATCAGCCTTTCGATGTTTGTTCAGAATCAAGAAACTTCAACTGAATAGTAGTCGACCGCTAGTATACAGTTTTAATAACGTTGTTAACATAACCGGCATTTACTAGCGTAATTCTAAGGCACAGGTTAAGGTAATTAGCACTGCAATTGGTCAGCCATTCAGGGGTCAAGTTGTATCAACTCAAAAGAGAATTAGCAACATAATAGCTAACTTAAATCTTAACATGGTATCACTGAAACCATGCCCATGAAACATTAGTCGTAATAACCTAAATCTATGAACTAGGTCCAGGTACCTAGTTACTTATATAACAACCTAATCCTCAAAAGTAATAGAAATAGAGATAGTCGAATGAAACGAGTGGCCGAGTTGTGTTAAAAACGAGAGCTGAAATTGTGCAAGTCACCGATTGAAATTTAGCGTGATCTGAAAATACTGGTACTAAAGAATTGTGCCGCGAATAATCTACGGGTGCCTAAACAAATGCGTGCCTTAACATTTTATCTGCTTTGTAATAAACATTCCTATTACGTATTTTGCATATACTTATCTACCTAAAGCACGTATGAATAGAGCCATTTCACGCCGCAACGCAAAGTATAAGGCATAGCACTGATCACGACAATCGCGGACGCGTGCCAACCGAATTGTCCCACCGGCATAGTACTGGCCACACCTCGAATGCCACAACTTCTGGTGAAGAATCCCATGTCCTTTTTAATACCGATAGCAGTCATACCAAAAATTTCCATCTAACCCTACTACCATCAAAACCACACAAAATAACCTATCGCTGTTTAAATCACTACAAACTGGACCATCCCTGCCTGATTTCACAACTATTTATTATAAATATTATATTCGAAAATCACCAAATTAGATCATGTCTATCTCCGTGGCTAAGATAAATCATCCTTTATCTTAATACTATGTAACTATTATATATGTAAATATAGTTTACGCTTTTGTTTTTCGAGATGCTGATTTGCATATCAGGTTCAGCTCATCTGTTTTGCATGTTCAGTACGTTAGTCGAGTTCTGACACTGAACAATTCTGTCGCTTTTGTCTAAACTGTAACATCAAATAAGGTTATATTTTTTTGAACGCAGGGACCGATTAATCAAGAATATCTGTTTGATGCGTGACAACACATGATTTCTTTTCATGACCTGTAGTCACGAACTGAGTTGGAGCATTGTTGCAATTATTATCGATAGCCGCTGTTATATTAGTACCTAATTACGTGGGTAGCGCACGCGTTACTGGAAAGCCGCCTACCTACCTACTACGTATCGTTGCTGGCATGCATCTTGGTCCCTATTATATTAGAGAGAGCTATAGTATATTTTTGGGCATGGCTAACATTTTGTAAAGCTTCCTGAAATTTGTTATAATTTTTAATTAAACAATCGTGGCACAAGGGGTTAGAGGCGGGACTGAACCAGCGCGCTGACATCTTCACATGGTGGCGACAAAAGATAGGTATGTATTCCCTGATAGGAGTTACACTGCGACTGAGCTATACAGCCCTAATTAAATTGCGAGATATCGAAGAAAGCCACCAAAAATAATGTACCGGTTTACCAGCGGTTGGGTTGCATTTTCACAAATGTTTTGTACGAGTCTAGGATATTCAGTTGACATTGTTGTTTCCCGGACAGAGGTAGCAAAGTATATATTGGTTTAGTAGGTTTATAAAACTTTTAACTATGGTTATGGATTTATATTTCCATGATTGATAAAGCATGTGATAATTAATTAAGAGTAAGCATAGCGGTTCTTAATATGTGCACGTTAAGAGAAATATAGGTACGTAGCAGAGAGTAACCGGAATTCCGGTTCCGGCGAAAATCATGTTGCGGTTCCGGCAAAGGCCAAAAACCATACCGGAACTGGAATTCCGGTTAAATAATTTTGTTTGAAATTTTCCATATTTTTGCTTCATCTGTTGTCCAAACATATGTACTATACTGTACAGTGATCAAGTTCCAATACAGCCAAGCAAAAGAAAAGATTAACTCAGAAAGTTGCCGTGTGAAACGTAGGGCACAGAATTTTAGTGGGAATTTGTTAAAACAAAACCAGGTCAATGCTTGTACCAGCTATTTTACACGTTCAAAAGTATAAGGGGTATGTTCGAATTAAACCGTCCAACTCGGTAACAGAGTATGGATTATTTAGAAGTACTTAGCTGTAAGCTAGGCTAACATAAATTGCGTCAAGTACCCACCAGTGCGCTTGTAAACCTTTTAAATCAGTCTACATTGAAGTAAAGTAACATTTCTGCAACGCAGCCAGGAACTACGTTCTTGCCAATAAACTATTTATTGAGACTGGGCGAGCAGTATATAACAGTTTGGCTCATTTATAGCATACTGATTACAAAGTTATTATCACTAGAATCTTGGCGACATGCCAAGTGTATGAATTCGGAGAAATGAGAAACTGTAACGTTAAAATACAGTTGAACAACTTATTAAAAATATACTCCTGTTACGAGCCAAAGATGTAATTCACCTAAAATATGTATTAATCTGCTGTTCAATAAGGCATAGATGCAGCAAAACTGATAGTCAGATATCTAATACGCACCCTACGAAGGTTAACTCTACCTTATAACTGCTTGCGAATCCTGAACAACATATCTATGTAATCTATTTACATATAAGAATCATAACAAAAGCACAGTAGCACAGAAAACATAAACAGAATTTCCTACAGACCGCATGACATTCGTCCCTTTCGCACCACTCGCCTTGTATCACCCATCGATATAACTATATTTACACGAACCGATACGTCTAAAAACAGTGACGATTTGAAAGCAGCACCCACGAAAACATATATGAACTTATTTTGAGGCACAAATCTACTAATGTACCGTTAGAAGTAGTAATGTCACGGATGACTATATATGACGTCGGGCCCAAATTTGGCCTCAAATGCCAATTGACCCAAGGGTCCTACATCAAATCTGTTGACACCCTGCAGGTAGCCCCTCAGTAGCTCTATCCACACACAAAATTTCGGTCGAATCGCTTGAGTGGTTACATAGCTACACCTCGACAAAGATTGACCAAAATTTTGGAAATTTGCCAGTTTGCTAAAGTCCCCGTGTCCCATATGGACTCGACCAACACAATTTATATACCCATAAATAAAGCTTCCTAGGACACATATTTCGATATCAAAATGATTCAAATCGGCTCAAGGGTTGCCTGGTTATGAGTAAAAATGGCCCATTTTAACCATGTATCCCTGGGTACCCCCCTTGAACCACTGAGGTGGGGCTTGGGTGGGTCAAATCGGAATAAAGCCTCCAAAAGACACATCTAAAGTATTGTAGCTTTAATACGAGCTCTCACACGTCCATATCGGTTTACGTAGAGATAACGAAGTCCTGTTTACCGAGAAAAAATAAACGGACGCCCATCTTTTTCACCATAGTGTGGTCTAGTGAGAATTCTTCGGTTCCGAACCTAGCGCTTCTCCATCTCCGAATTCAATTATCATCTAACGGGCACTGTTTGCACAGCGTTAGTCTAAACAATGTCTCTGACCACTGATCAGAAAATTACCTTCTGTTATTTTTCTCAGAACCATATAAACCAATAATTTCAAGTGTCCTACAGAACAACATGTAACAAACGTATTTGTAGTAACATAGAGTAGTAATGCAATAACGAACTGCCACTGTCGGATTGGATTTATATCTGGCAAAATTAAACTTAAATATAGATACACCTACATCTCAGTAAAATCCTGGATCGTCCTTTCGTACTCAAGTAGTACCTTGGGCTTCGCGCGGTATTGTTGAAGTTTTCAACTGCACGTTCATCTTCTTGACGATAGGGATTCTCTTTGATGCCATTGTCCTCAAGTGTCCAAAATTTCTCGATATTTGCTATTTAGTTTTTATTGTCGGGGCACAGCAAGGTGACTGAGGAGGCCTGAATATCTCCGGATACCGGAACTCGACCGGAGACGATGTACCCAAGATTCGAATGGATCAGCACGGTTCCGTTGTCTAGCATAACGCGCTCACTACGAATAAAATCGTAGTACTGGTCTGCTCCTACTAATATGTCAATGTTGTCAGAAGTATGGGAAAGTGTCAGCCAGCGGGAGCTGTGCTAGGATTGAATTGTCTGCGATCGGCAACGGGTACTTCTGAACTGGATACGTAATGACATCCGTGACCAACCAAACACTGATAACGTCACGAACGAGCCGTTGATTGTCGGAACGCGGATCTCAGTCTTCTGGTAGCGGTTTGTTGTACCCCTCACTCAGGAATGGAAGAGCCAGTTTCTAGTGGACGTCTGTTGTCATATACGAGCGTGTGTTTGCCGTGTCAAAAAATAACCGAGCGCTCGTGGTACGACCGCCAGCGTTGACTGGTACCAACGCCATTTGCAGTTGAATATGTGAGCCGCTCTCGATCATGGCTGTGTTCTTCGCACGCGGTAACGAATTGGCTGGATTAGAATTAGGTTTGGTGTCTTTCGAAGTGGAAGTAGAAGCACCAAACTTGACGACACACAGGCTGCTGTGATGATTGCTGCTCATGCAGTAGAAACAGCGTGGACAATTTCGTGCATTATGGCCATCGCACAAACATTTATAACATCTGGAATCAAATGCGGCTTTGCGATCCTCTACATTCACAAACTTGCTGCACTTGTCAGCGTAGTGTTCACCTCTGCAAAATCCACACTGGGTTCCGGTTTTGGATTGACTGGATAATACACTGCGATGCTGCTTAGGCATACGAGAATCAATTTTACTGGAACGTACGCTGTCGTTTGATTGACTCGGAGTAGTGGAAGACGATTCCTTCGGCGCCTTCTTAGTGTAACATTCTCTCATTTCCCTCGCTTTTAGCTCGCCCTTCATCACAGAGTGGAGATTCGCGAGTGTCCAAGACAATGACCCGTTACGTCTATGAAGTTGAATCCTTACGATTTTCGGGAGCTTGGACAAAATCAATGGAGCAAATACTTTGCCGAACACTTCCTCATGGAAACCCAGTGCTACTAAGCTGCGAATATGTTTTTCGCAGTTGTCATAAATTCGCTGGAACTTCCCAACGTCGCTGTCGATTGATTGATGTGCTAGGAACTGCTCAATATAAGCAAAGATCGCCAGTTCTAGGTTGCCGAACCGATCCCTAAGTGCCTCAACAACAGTGGAATAGTTGCTTGCCCTGAGCCGGTAGCTCTCAATCATGTTCAAGGCGTCGTTCTTTAGGTATCGCCGAAGGCATCTGAACTTATCTATGTCTGGCATGTCGGGATTGTTGTGTACCGTAGACTCAAAACTGTCCCAAAATTCTTGTTAAGACAATGGACCACCAACATACGGCTCGGTTTCAAGCTGCAGCAATTTAACAGATGCACGACCTGTTTGCGTAGATGTCTCAACTCCATCGTCCGACACAGCACGACCTAAAACTGCTGGTGTTGTGGAAAAATCGGCAATTATATATCACTTCCGCAGTCTCCACAGCCTCGAGAATGGTGTCACGCAGGTCACTACTGGTGGCAACTTCTGTTTTGACTCGATCGTCATCATCTAACTTAGACAATATCTCGGCGTCAAGGTTCTCAAGTTTTTCGTGATACACCCGTTGTTTTTCGCTACACACTTTTAGTTTTAACAGAAAATTGTCAATTGACTTATCTTGCAATAATTCGTCGAATGTGCATAGCTGTTTATTAACATTCAAACGATAACCTTTACGAGATTGAACAAACGAGTTATGTGACGTGCTCATTGTTAATAATCACCACCGAATGTAGGAATGGTAATAAAATGGGCAATAGTTCAATCAAAGAGATTGAGTTGACTTTATAGCTGTTAATCTTCAACGAAAATTCGTTCAAATATAAGTTAACTGCTGTATTTCGGCGTGTTTTCGCTCAATTACATAAAAATAATTTCCCTAGACATAATGATATGTGATGTGCTCATTGTTAATAATCATCACCGAATGTAGGAATGGTAATAAAATGGGCAATAGTTCAATCAAAGAGATTGAGTTGACTTTATAGCTGTTAATCTTCAACGAAAATTCGTTCAAATATAAGTTATCTGCTGTATTTCGGCGTGTTTTCGCTCAATTACTTAAAAATAATTTCCTTAGACATAATAAGGATATGTGATGTGCTCATTGTTAATAATCACCACCGAATGTAGGAATGGTAATAGAATGGGCAATAGTTCAATCAAAGAGATTGAGTTGACTTTATAGCTGTTAATCTTCAACGAAAATTCGTTCAAATATAAGTTAACTGCTGTATTTCGGCGTGTTTTCGCTCAATTACATAAAAATAATTTCCCTAGACACAATGATATTATGTGATGTGCTCATTGTTAATAATCATCACCGAATGTAGGAATGGTAATAAAATGGGCAATAGTTCAATCAAAGAGATTGAGTTGACTTTATAGCTGTTAATCTTCAACGAAAATTCGTTCAAATATAAGTTAACTGCTGTATTTCGGCGTGTTTTCGCTCAATTACTTAAAAATAGTTTCCTTGACATAATAAGGATACGGCTTAGTTTAGTATCGGTGATCAAATGGAAACGTGATTTATCTGAGTATAGGCACCGCCCTGTGAGGATTGCTTCTTGAATACTGCGTTATTTGGATTGATCGTACCAACAAATATTGACAAATCGGTAAAATATATTTGACGTTGAGCAATTTTTCCCGGATAAATCCGGCAAAACTATAAATGACGTTGAACAAATTTTTCCCCAGATATCTCCGGCAAAAATATAAATGACGTTTAACAATTTTTCCCAGATATCTCCGACAAAAGTTTCCAGTGTCACAGAGTCGGTCGCCGAGGTTGGTAATCATTTGCGGCACCACTTGTCGGATTGGATGTATATCAGGCAAAATTAAACTAAAATATGGATACGCCTACATCTTGGCAACACAAAACTATTGAAAGCAACAATATCACGAACATACAGCGGCTTTCCCATGCTTAAAACGCTGCTAAAATTCCACCTAAACTTCTTCAAAACAATCACAATCTTCATTACCAATTCTTCTAGCTATATGTCATATACAAACGATCAAGCAATTGTCTTGACACAACTTTCGTCTCCAAAATCAGTAAATTATATACCGTGTGTAATAGTTCCACATGAGCCGTAGGACTATAATACGAGTATAGCTCTTCATTATATATTTCGAATTGAAGTGAGTAATCGTGTAACTGTGGCAGCTGGTATGGAAGGCTTTACCTAACAACGTTAAGGATAAATCTAAGCTATAAAATTTCAGTAAAACAGAGCTAATCCGACGCTAGGTAATGATATAATAAAGCTTGTCATAGTAAATTTAGACTAAGATAAGGTGGCTAAGTGTTGAAAGTTCAATCCCTTACGTAATTTTACTAAAGGTAATATCGAAAGTAGAACCGCGTGCAAGTACAGTACTCGCCAAAAATGACCGTCGCATTTCGAGCGAGCGAGTTCGAGCGTGTCGCGAGCGAGCGGCTCGCTCGAGATTTCGCAACTATTTAAATTAATAGAAAATTCTATTTTTAGAACAAATTTATTTCGAGCGAGTCGCGAACGAGCGACAGTCATTTTTGGCGGGTACTGTAGCAACAGTGACGCTAACTAATGCTACAAGCAAAGCATAGTGCTGCCATGTAAATTGCAAAGTAACTACTGCGTTTCGAATAAATTCGAAGTATAGTCGTATAAGATACCAAAATAATTAATTGAACCTTCCATTCAGAGTTTTCCTCATCTGTGTACTGGACTTATAAATATATTTTTTACATCATCCGTGTATAATTAATGTCTTCTTCGTCGATTAACCGTGCGTTGCTATCATCGGTCACCGATTAGTAAAATGGCCTCATCGTGTATCATGCCCAAGACTGTGCTGCTGGCCGCGTTATCCGTCTCGACAGCAATGACACGTGGGTCCCATGTGTGAACTTTGATTCTACTTTTCATGCTCGATGTGTCATGGTCAATACAACGGTTGCTCGGGAGATTTTCAAACGCCCGGGTAAAGTATTTTGATTTCGCGTAAACTGCGATCCAGTTGTCAGTCAACTGCTGGAAGGATTTGAAGCGAAGGAAAAGCGATGTGATAGATTGGATTCATTTCGTTCACCAAAACGGTCGAGGAAGCCCGTAGGGTAAATAATGCTCTAGGGTCACCCGCGGCGGACGTTGTCAGTTTGGCAGTTGATAGGGCATTGGGTGAGCCGAGGATATGGAGCGCTGCAAGTTTAGTCTTCTTGTGTTTAATTTCAACAGATTATGAATCGGCAGAATGAAGTAGTGTCGGATACGGAATTATTTAATAGTTTGTTACTAGCTATGGTAGTTAACCCGGATGAGAATATCATTACGTTTATTAATCGGGTCGGTCGTAGTAATACTACTGCATCAGGGCATGTGTGCCCCAGGGCGTTAAAAGTTTCGTTCTCAGCAACCATACTCGGCAAATGTGTCTCGCTCCTGTCACGTACCGATCCGCTGTTCTCTAGCATCAACATCAAGCCAGACCGCACGACGACGGAGCAACCTTTGCAGAAAGCGGTATACGAGAAGTATCTCGACCGTCGACTCGCTAGCGAGAGTAATCTACTACTGAAAGGTATGAAAATAATTATGGTCACATTGCCGGTAGGCAGCAACAACGATGCTAACGATATTAACAGGCACCGAAATTGGATCACTCGAGATAGCAAAACCGTGAACGCCCTGTGGCCTCGAACGACGGACTGCCGGCAGCCACAAATGTTCTGCGGAAAGTGTTCCTACTGCTTCTGATGACATTTTTGGCAACAAGTGGTTATTTCGGTTCCACCAAATTTTTTTAATTTCCTAATGCTTTAAATAATTTTCCTAACATATCTGACCCTAATGTTTGTAATGATTGTATTAATTCTGATCATGTATCATTCTGTTGTACTTCTGAAAATTATAGCATCAATCATCTATTTTGTTCACTTTTTAATGCACAGTCCTTTCTTAAGAAAATGGCGCACTTGAAACATTGCATTGGCTGCGACTCAGTAGTGAAACTTGTCGGTGTCACTGGGACGTGGCACATAGAATTCAATTCTTTACAGTGAACTATCTACTGAGAGGTTTACCACGTTCCGCGGTGATCGCGATAGACCTAGCATCATCATCATCTCCCATAAGTCAAGCAGCCCAATGCCTCTTATCAAATGTTAAAGTCATCAGGGCGTCGCGGCCTGCATCGTCATCACTGGTAACATCAAAATTGCAGTGTGCTGGCGTATCGAACTCCATCCACCAACGCCATTACGAACGTCTGCTAATTGTTATCTTCAACTACTTGTAACCATTGCATTGTGAAACCTCTGATGAAGTTTTACTGTTTGGGGACTTCAACTACTCAGTGATTGATTGGATCGCGCCCACTGAGCCGGCGGCTTGTGATGAATTTATGAATAAGACATTCGACCTTAGTCTTACACAGTTTGCTTTTGAGCCAACCCACAAAAACAATATTCGACTTAGCTTTTTGTACTACTGATATCATCGACAAAGTCGTTTTTTGCGCAGAGGAGGGGAAAAGTGACCATTATAACTCATCCCAAAATCACACGACTTGGGGCCGAGCTGATTGGGTCGCCTTGTCGAATTACATCACTGCCAACATGAATGTTAATAGTATGTTCCGTTCGCGATATGTGGTCCTACATACTTATGTTTCTTACCGATGCTATTCGTAGGTGTGTCCCGCGTCTAGGTCGTCAAGCCGAAAGTGCTTTCCGTGGGCGGACTGTGGATGCCGAAGATACTTAACTGTCAACAGACTGTTTAAGCGAGAACGTACAGAGACGTCATGGTACAACTATCGCGCCTTTCTCTTGTACCTGATATATATAGTGGTACGTCGTTCTCGTGCTCGTTATTTGTCATCTCTCGCCTCAGATTAACGATCGTCCAAAACTATTCCAGAGTCCTGTCTATGCTTCTCGCAAAATATCAACGCCCACTCTCAAATTTCGGTCTACAAATTGAGACATTGTCTCAGAGCCAGGATTTGTAACCAATTCATTTTGTACGTATTTCGGTGCTGTCTACCGAACTGAGGACCTGATCAACCTTCCCCAGCTATTTCTCCGAACCCGCGCTGTCTTGTAGTCCAGTGACTTTTCTCAAATAACTGTCTGCAAAGCCTGAAACATCTCAAAAGCCAATCATCATCAAGTCCCGATGGTATTTCAAACGCTTTGTTTTAATAAATTGTTGTACACTGCTCTCACTCCCTCTATCTATACTCTTTCGCAGGTCTTTCCAGTCTGCCATTCTTCCTACTAACTGGCTTTTTATTAACGTTGTCCTGATATCCAAGAAGTGATCCAAGCTGGACCCAAGTAACTTCAGACCTATCAGTTTCACTGCATCTTGCTGCAAAGTAATAGAATCCTTAATTAAAGCGTCTCTCGTTCGTTTTGCGGTCAATCACAACCTCTTCAGTTAGTCGCAGTTTGGATTCCCCAATCAGCGCTCAACGATGCTCCAGATTATCTTCATATATAGCCACTTCATGGATTGACTCTAAATACTGTGCGGACAGAGTTCTTCTCGATCTGAAGAAAGTTATTGAGGTATTCCCACACCGCCGACTCTTGATCAAGCTGGAAGCACATGACATTTCCGCCCAGCTACTCAAATGTATTGAAGTATTTCTTTCTAACCGTTCCCAATCTGTCGCACGTTTGGACGAGTCATCATTTCCTGCTCCTGGTGCCCCGCAAAGGTGTGTCCTCGGCGCAACAATTTTTCTATTTTACATTAATGACTTTGCTGACAACATCAAGAGTCACATCTGGAACTTTGTGGACGATACTTGCCTCCTAATCATTCAACGACCCAGCTAATGACAGTGAGGAACATCAGCTTGATCTTAGTGCCAGCGACGAGTGGGCAAATGCTTGTTGCATGTCGTTTGCGGTGACTAAGTCTTCAGTACTGCATTTTGGCTGCAACAACACGAACATCAAGACCAGCTTAGTTGGAGCACAATAGCGTTTAGCAACTGCGAACGTTATCGGTGTTTCGTGATGTCTTCCATATTGAAATCGTCCGACTATTGCCGAAAAATTGCCTCTGAAGGTCATCGTGTCGTATTTCAGCTCAGTCGGTCTTTTGTTTCTCTCGACAAAAGGCCGTTCTTGCTACTGTACCAGTTAGTTAGGCTAAGCTCGAATACGCCAGTCAAGCGTGGTCATCGTATATCCAACAGGATATCACCTTATGAGAATGGATTAATCGTCGCGCTACAGAACTCCGAGGAATCTCACACTCGGAAAATTACGATCGACTTCAATGCGTGTCGCTGCGAACTCTCGGAACCCGGCAAGCCCGCAACGACCTCATTTTTACCTATCAATTGCTCCACGGTCTACTCAACTACGACTATCACCTGATGTTCACTCTCGCCGATAACACGTCACTGAGGAGACATCACCTTAAACTCGCCAAACAGAGTGCTCGGGTCAACGTGCGTCTCTACCGCTTCGTCATAAGCGTGATTCGCTCATAGAATTCTGCCGTCGGACGTCGTATCCGCTCCGTTTCAAGAATCGTTCAAACGGTGCCTTCACGTTTCAGGGCAATACCGGAACTTTCACCGTCATCCTCGTCAAATTGCTTTTAGTTCAAACCCATCTGTCCCCTGCTGATTGGGGACGAAACACGGGTCGTGGCATTCGATATCTCGCTTCGGTCCACAAAGTTGCTGAATGATTTCCGCGTTCCTGGTTAGAATCAAGAACCCTTAGGTAATCCCCGAGAGTATTTCGCACATGAACTTCGTAATAAGAAAACTCAGCAAAGCTTTGAGGAGCGATTGGCAACACTTGCTTCAAATAACAGTTTAGTTTTTGAAATTTTTGAGTATTATTTTAGCTTAAGAGTTTAATCATTTATCAGCAAATGTTAAGCTATAATTTATATATTGAGTTTTGACATATTTTTTAAACAAATTTTGAATAAGTCTGGAAAGAAAGTTTCAACGGAAATATATATTTTAAGATTAAAATTAAAAGATGAGTTTACTGCTATTTTTATTTTTAAAATACGTATATTCAAAACAATTGAAGAACGATTTAAGTTCCTTAAACATAAATTCAAAAGTCCGTAGAAAATCCCCGAATGAATTTAGAAGCAATTCGGAAATAATTTCCCAAAATAAATTTTTCACCTAAATTTTAAATCAATTTTCAATTAAATTCCGAGATTATATAAGTTGAGTCGAAATTTTTAATTTATACGTACGTTTCAGAGAAATGAAATAGTATTTTGTTAATTAAAGAATAGTATCAACTGTTACAGTTAAAACGAAAAGGATTTAAATTTTAAACATTTGAAGCTTAAAAGTCATATTGGTATAACCAGTCGACTATAATGGTTTTGAGCTAATACCCCGTACCATTGGAGTAACACGGTGATACCCAAGGATCCACCAAGCAGATTTGGCATACAGTGACAACCAATCACGATAGGTAAAGATTCTCCTTTACATATAAGTTAGGTAACAATTTTTATAAAATTTTTTATAAGTTTTATATAATTTCCGTGCAACATTTTGATAGATTTAATGTCTTACCAACAAAATTTTGGTTTCTGATGTCGACCTGAAATGGTATTAAGATAAGTACTTAGAACAATCTCACAAGGATAAAACTAGAAGAGAATATACGAATATATATTTAGTTTTTTAAGCAAAATTTGTTCTCCGCACTTTCAAATTTCCACCGAGAATGGACATAAGGTAGCGGTCGCAGTCGGCCAAATAATTGGCGTAACTCTTTTTACCTGGCCTGCTCACGGCCTTCTCAAAAGTGGCCACAACTTCGAGAGAGTCCCATGTTCATTCTCGTTGTAAACTTGAAAGTGTGGGATAAATTGTGCCTACAAGTGCAAGTATTTCCAGACTTTGAAACCGCGTTAGCAATTAGCATTAGCAATAACGGTAATTAAAATAAAAAACATTTTGCATACAAAAACATAAATTTTGAGACATTGAAAATAATTTTCGGATTTAGTTGAACATGGGGTTTCGGCCGAGTGGGGGGACGCACATGGGTAACATTTATCAACATAACTCCGCACTGTTGACAGGTCAGTTTACTATTGCCGAACCGCAGGCTCGTGGTAACAATTACTCAGGGTCACGTGGCATTCCGTGTTAATGTATATAATGTAATATACGACACAACCTAAAATAAGTAAATATGTGAATGTAATATACGACAAAACCTAAAATAAGTAAATATGTGGTTATACACCGGCTGAAATATTTTTTGTTAATTTTCAGTGTTTCTATAATTTTAAATGGCTGATCATTCTGCTAATTCGGAGAATGATGACATATTCAAATCAGCATTAGACGTAAGTAGTTTGCAAATTTTCGAAGGAAATCTGTTGTTGTACATAATTATGTCGTTTAGCTACGTATGCTGTATTGTTATAAATGTATGGATGAATTTACTGGTTCAAAAAATTCACGGTGCGCAGTTGCGAGAGGCGAACAGTCGTTTGAGATAGTAATTCTATCCCGTTGTGACACAAAAATGTCACTATTGAATATCGTCATAAAAGTTGTCTAACCGTAAAATTCCTGCGACTAAAAATCTTTTTTGCATTTGAGTTACTGTCTAAGTCCAAATAAATACAATCTGCCCATATGTTCATTAGTATTATATTATATAATATACTCTAATATATAATATATTATATTATATACGTAATATAATACATACAGTTTGTGTGCCATACGTCCAATTGAAATGGAGCAAACGAAGCGAGCAGAGTTTCCACCAATAGCTTTGCTAGCATTAAAAATTGTAAGGATTTATTTTTGTTCGTCTGTTTAGATCATAACTCGTCACCGAATGGATGGATCTTCACAATATTTTTTATTTGATTACAAACTTAGTCTATTTATGCATTTTAATTAGACGCTAAAACGACGACCGCTTTTTTCAGGGTGTAAATACGCCGTAGAGTGACGTTTTTGAAATTTGGCCATCCGGGAGTCTATCTTTCGCCACCTATATCTCGAGATACAGGTTTTGCAGCGAAAACTAATTAGATTTGCGTGGTATGCATCAAATAAAACAATTATTATTGGCTTTTCAAAATATTAGTATTAATAAAATATAAAGTAATCAAACTATCCAAAATTAGTAAAAATCACTCGTCAAATTATACTTTTTATTAAAATTTGCGATTTATAAATTTCAAAAGTTTTTTTTCTTTTTGGACATGAAGAAGAAATAAAGCGTTCTTCGGCTTTGATACATGGGTAAAGTTACCGTAGCGTTATCATTGAAGTTTATATTGCCGATGTAAAATTGCTAACATAAATTATTTCGAACGACAAAATCGTCAATAAGCGCAGAGTAGCCACACGTCTCTCGTCGTATTGCTAGTTACATACTAGTTATAAACGTACGATGTGATGAATTATTTGAATGTCTCTGTGGCCAATATGGTCATTTGGCATGATACCGCATTCCCTGGGACCACCCTTTGATCTTTGCATAATTTTATGGGTTTCAGTCTAGTGCCGCAATTTGTTAAATTTGCAAATATAAGGATTTTCTAGGCTGGAAAGAACGATGAGTTCATTCGTTCAAACGTATCCGCGACTATAAACATCGCTCACGCGCAGTAATACCCCCGCTGCGCAGCGTTGGGTTGACGCACCTTTTAGTAGCATTTGTGCAGGGAGTAACCGGAACCGAAATTTACCGGAACAGTCCATTTAAACCGGATCCGGAACCGGAATCGCAACCTGGTCTTCGAAATTTATATATAGTAAAACAGATGACGGAAGAAATGAAGGTATAGTGGATTTAAAATGCATTAAAAATACGTAACTTTTACATTAAACTTAATGTATTGCGATGGTATTATTGCCTTTCTGAAACTTTAAAGAGACTGAGGAAGCTAATAATGTTTATTTATCGATCAAATATGTTGGTTTTTGGACATTCAGAGCAAAAAATGTCTTCCACTATACACCATTGCGTATACTGCGTCAAATCGAATGTGCTTGCAAAGCTTGGATCGTAGAATACACACTTTCGCTCTGTCTCCAGTCGCCTCCCTTTACTACACATACGTTTATTGCATGTTCTTCTGTAGGAAACTCAAAATTATTGGTTTATATGATTCTAGGAGAAAATAATAGATAGAAGGTCAGTGAAGGATCAGTGGTCAGAAACACTGTTTAGGCTAGCGTTGGACAAACAGTGCCCGTCAGTTAGATCATAATGATGACAACTATCTAATCAGAATGCTATAAATGAGACACACTGTGATACTGCTCGCAGTTTCAATAAATACAGTTCATTGCCAAGAAAGCAGTTTCTAGCTGCGTTGCAGATAATGTTAGTTTACTTCAATTTAGACTGATTTACCAAGTTTACCAGCGCACTGGCTGGTGTTTGACGCAATTTATGTTAGCCAAGCATACCCTAAGTACTTCTGCGTAAGCCATACTCTGTTACCGAGTTGGACTGGTTTAATTCAAACGTATCCCACAGACTTCTGGATGAGTAAAATAGCTGCTACAAGCATCGACCTGGCTTTGATTTAACAAACTCCTGCAGGTTATTATGAAAAATTCCTTCTCAAATTATGTGCCCTACTTAAGTTTCACAGGGCAAATTGGTTAGTTAATCTTTTCTTTTGCATGGTTTTATTGGAGCTTGATCATTGTATAATATATTACATATGTTTGGATTACAGGATGAAGCAAAAAACGTGGAAAATTTCAAACAAAATTTTTAAACCGGAATTCCGGTTCCGGTATGGTTTTTGCCCTTTGCCGGAACCGCAACCGGAACACGATTTTCGCCGGAACCGGAATTCCGGTTACTCCCTGCATTTGTGCTATATCGATATCTGCCATTGATTTGAGCTGCATGTTTGTTAAATAATTTGTAGCTGATGCATCGCTTGCACATCTGCTAACATTTATTAATATTGCGTGTTGTTTTTTTCAGTCATCGCTTGGCACTGGGACTGGTGCTGAAGCTAACCTGCTGGCTGGTAAGCTTTCTTATTTTCCTCTTTAAGTGTCTTTAACTCTTTCCCACGTGGAGTCTCACGGTTGTGACCGTGCAAATTGCGACATGATGCGTTAACAGAGTTTGTCGTGCGGCGTCCGTTTGCACGGGCGTTGTCGTTAGCTCGTTTGCGAGGTTCCTGAAGGAACCGAGCAACAGCTTCTAAATAGCATAGTGGCTAACGTACAAGGCTCTTACACAAACGATCCAGTTTCAATTCGCCGCTGTGACGAACGGTTGTTCATCATTGTACGAAATTCACAATTCATTTGGGGAAGGGTTAAACAGAATTTAGGCTATCGCTCAATTAAAGCTTTCGCGCATAGGCCATACGGTTGTGACCGCGCACATTTCGGCGTGCGTTGGTATTCGCTCGCAGTATGATCTTCCTTAAGGAATCGAACTACAGGTTCTAAATATCTTAGTTGCTGACGCACAAGGATCCCACCCAAGCGATACCGGTTGAATCCACCGCCGTGGCAAACATATATTCAGAGTTTTGTACGAAATCCGCAATAATTCATGCGGGAAACGGTTAATACATAGCTGTGTGCCTAGCTACGCTTCAAGGTCTCAAATTGCCAATATCAGTTGTTTTGGTTTTTTGGCGCCCAATTTTATATCCTACGTCACAATTGTGTCACAAAAAATAAAAATTTGCCAATATCAGCCATTTTAGTCCTTTGACATCGATTTTATGTATATATAGTATTATTGTTTCTTATGTAAACCAAAGTGATCCAAGTTGATGAAAATCGGTTTTCAGCAGTTTTTGTGAAGCTGACACAATCGCAGATGAAGCTATCCCAATTGCAGGTAGTCAAAGTTGTAGTTTTAGGACCTAAGAGTATAAGTACCAGTTTAATCTATTCAGGTGTTTGGGAGCTGTATCTAATGTTAAGTAAATGTGATGCAAATGAACGAAATATGGTTTGGAACAGCAAATTTAGTTGATGAATTAGGGAATTTGACTTAGCAAAAAATCAGCGCCAATTCCAGTGTTCTTTTATTTTATTACAGAAAAGTAAACATTTGCATTAGGTTCCGCGTTACAATCTATGTTAAGTATCCTCAATATAATAAAAAATTTTTAAGCAATGTGGGGTTTCCTTAACTTAGTTTAGTGTCATTTTAGCGACTGAATGCATTATTAAAATGTGATAATGCAAGGATAATGAGAAACAGGGGTTTGACATTATAATCTAGTCCTGGATAATTTTAGCTACTGGATGCACGATTAAAAAGATATACTACGAGCAAAATTTGCTACGTTTATATTAACAATGGAAAGTTCACAACAGAGGCTTCACTTTATACTCTAGTCCACGACAATTTTAGCGACTTCATTATTGCTGAAAGCAACTTTTCAAAATACCCAACGTACATCTCATCCACTAATCTTTGTCATAAGTATTTTTCCACTAATCTTTGCCATAATTTACTGCCATAAGTATAATGCTAGCAATAGTAGCATTTTTCCAAAATAGCATTATGACAAAAGCTAGTTAGAAAAGGTGCTGGCCTATCCACAATGTGGGATGGAGACTCTCCATTTTCCGAATCTCCCCCCCAACTCAGCCGAAATCACTCATGTTAAACTCAATCCAAAAATTTTTTATGTCTGAAAATTTATGTTTTTGTTTGCAAATTGTTTTTTTAGACATTAGTTATCACTATTTATAGTGCTTAAACATTGTTTTTAGTTTGAAAACATATTCACTGTTGTAGTAAGCACCGCTCTCTTTCATTGCCGTTAAGAGCAGTTGTCCCTTTAGCGTAACCTGGTGAGCGGTAAGCGTCGTTATGGCATCTGTTATAATGTTTTAGTAAAGTTTTTATGTTAATGAAATGGTTGTTTTGCAAATAATCGTCAGTCCGCGCTTCAAAAATACTCGTTTGTTACTGAACTGTTTTTGTGGCACCTTCAAGGGACTCATAAGGATTATTGTATCTAGAACCGTCTGTTTTGCTCCGCGTACACTCGCTGAACGAGTATATAACGCAAAATGCAATTTGTTAAACAGATTAAAATACTTTTGTCAACAAACTACTGCCTTATTATTAATACTTGTTGATTACTACCTTATTAAATTTCAAAATTATATATTACTTCATCTAAAAAGCTGGCTTAGTTTAGATTACTTATAATTTTATCGAGAAATATACTCTTCGATTTTATATATTATACTGATTTCACGTTTTCTAATCCAAATTAGCTCGAATTTTGCATATATATTTGTAAATTGTATTTACATTTGCTCCAAGGTTTGTTTTATGCAGCCATTCCATTCTAGATGCCACCGACGAGATTGTACTCGATGACAATGAGAATTTGCAAGCGGAAGGTCTAAACAATACTGTTGGGAAGCTTGAGCTAAAGGTATCAATAGTTTATTTGTTATTTTCTGTTACAGCTATAGTTCTATTTATATATTGCATTGAAGTTTTGTTTTTATTTTTGAAATACATAAGCGCATCTCTTTTGGAGTACTAATATTCACAACGTTAAAAATGATGATTAAAAACTTATTTTGCGCTCATTTCCCAGTACTATTCGTATGACTTTGATGGCTTTAAATGTTGTTCAGTAGTGAATAATTTTTTCTGCTACCGATTCGAGCTTCGATGCGAAACTATCTAGTTGAGCGTGGCCCGTAGAAGTTTCAGTTATTGGTTCTTCATTCTGCATTTCGCCCTGTGTTTAGTCATTTGCACATGTGGGCTTGCACGGCGGATATAAACGGTATCGAAAAAAATTAATACCAGTAAACAAGTATATACAATCTTTTAATTCTGTAGTAGACAATCTTCTAATCCTCAACCGGGTTTTGCGTTACGACCGCGCCGCGGTCTCCCTACAATTTTTTAACCAACGAAACCCCGTGGTGTTTGCGAGGTGGAAAAGCTGAAAAACGGAAGTTATTCGTATGACTTTGCTGGCTTTAAATGTTGTTCAGTAGTGAATAACTTTTGTTCTGTTACCGATTTGAGCTTCGATGCGAAACTATCTAGTTGAGCGTGGCCCGTAGAAGTTTCAGTTATTGGTTCTTCCTTCATTGTGCATTTCGCCCTGTGTTTAGTCATTTGCACATGTGGGCTTGCACGGCGGATATAAAAGGTATCGAAAAAATTTATACCAGTAAACAAGTACAATCTTCTAATCCGGTTTGCCGTGTTTTGCATTGCTACTGCGCCGCCACTGATGTACAGTCCACCCAGCTATGTTATCTACACGGTTTTTAATCTAGCCGTGTGTTTGTCAATGAAGATTTGTGGTGCATTTTGCTTAATGTTTTATTTACATAGCATTGCGGTTTGTCTAAATTGATTTGCTATAAACGATGACACTGTTGACAAAACAGTGTCTTGTATACGATTATGGTATTTCGTTGGACGTATTTAGAAATCTCAAGGTTATGGAGATGGTTTAGGGTCCTGACGCTGGCGGAAGGGTGTCGGTTCTTCATCTGGCAGCGAACGAACGCGAGCAATTAAGGAATTTCTCGCGGCTTTTCGGCATAAGGAGCGCATATCGGATCTCAAGCGGTCGATGATTTCAAATTAGTTGAGCTATGACTGAGCAACTTCACGTCTCTATATTTAACGACTTTTTGGGTCGAAAACGAATAATTCAGAGCGAAAATGTGAATGAATTTGATAATAACAAGCGATTATGAAGTGATGTCAACTTATGAAAATCGTAGCGCTGGTAGCCTAAACGACGGTTCAGAATTTGATTTCAAGCATTTTCACTGATGTATAAGGTCTTTTTGAATGCAAAATAATTTGAAGAAAATAAGCTTCGTCAGGTTTGCCATTGACTTTGAACTTACTGCCCTAACTGTGTCGGTTATGGATTTGATTTTTGGAAGACAGAATGTTGAAAACCCGGAAAAGCAATGTAATATACTCGCTAAACCGCCAAAGTTTTGGTGTTAATGGATGGTCACCCTTTATATACCAATGATGAGAGGACTCTGTATGTTAACACTCATGTTCTGATCTGGCGCCTCTTATAACAAATGTGCCTTAAAATGTTGATGGACCCTAAATGCAAAAATCACACAGTTTCCAGTTAGTGTCGTTACAGATACAGCTCACTACGTAGGCTCTGTTTCCATAAGCTAACATGATAGTTCAAGATATCGAAAAATGTATACTGACATGGAATTCGATATCCCGAGCTGTTTTTGCTATCATCATGCGATATAATGTACCACTTAAATAATTGAAACGGGGCGACCAGAGCGTGACGAATAACATTTAAAGTGCCTTTTAGTTTTCTTTCTTTTTTTATTCCGTCTTTGATTATGGTAATTTTAGCAACAACAAGGTGACGATGATCTGTTCCCAGTTGCCGCTTCTTCTAACGAAGCCATGGCATCGAGGTCAACAATGGCCCAACCTGCATCGTCAGCACTCAACGGCGACACAACTCCACCGCTATTCGGGAGTCCCCCGAATGATGATAGTCCAAGCGAAGCTCCGTCCAAAACAAACGACGATGCTATCAAAGCGTCTGGCGGGGGTGATCGCTCTGATGAAGATCTGTTCCCGAAGCTGAAACCCGGTTCGCCTCCGCTTTTTGCAAGCAAGAGTTAGTTGTTTGTTGGTTTTGTTGTTTTTTACAGTTCCATACGTTCGCAACCAGTGGTTTTAAGTTTTATGAAGTTATTGCAGATTTTAAGATATTTGGAATGAATTTAAAGATATTTGTTTTATTGGAAACCGAGCGAGTGGAGTTACTTCAAATAGCGTTCAATTGTTCAATAAAATTTTGTATGAGTATCGCTCGATTGTTTCGTGAGCTGAAGAAATTTTGCAGTTTTATAGGTTAGTTGATTTCGATAATGCAGAAACTGTTGATATATTATCCCATCTCTGGGGCTACGGACTAAAGGCGGACTTGAGATTTCAGTCTTTTTTGTTATAGAAGCCATTTTCGAGCTATCAATAGTTATAAACAACCAAAAAGTGAAACTTTGCAATCTTAGTTAAGCGGGTTCGGTGTTTGTTGGAGCCGATTGATAGATTTATAATGATTTTTAAGTCATCAAACATGTTGATTTCATTGTTTTATTTATGCGTTAAAATGTGGTTTGGCCTATGCGGCGATTTTGGAGGTTACTGGTAATTTTGCACAGGTTATAATTATGTTTTGGCGTTTTTATTTCAATTGGCTTGTACATGAGCATAAGAATGTATATAATGTTTTGGTAGATGCTGAAAGCATAGGTATTTGCGTGGTATTCAGCCACTACTGTATGCGTTAGCGGCTATGTAGAATGACTATTGAAAATAAATTTTTCCTGGTATATAGATGTTTCAATATATAACATTCAGTTTTGTGGTCAATGTATGAAAATTAAGGGTTATATAATGCTGCATTGTAGTGTAAATAACAGTCGTGCTAGCTTTATTGTATTGTGTTATTCTAACACTTCGACGGGGATTTATTTACACAGCTTAATTTGAAACCTCGGAATAGTCACTGTCCGTTGTAGACATCTCACACTTTTTAATAATTCCCTCACCTAACTGATTATCGTTTTTGGTGCAGGTGTTCTAATGAGCAAAATATATATATTGACATCGTGCATTGTAACGATTGCGACGTTACCAAAAGAAATTTTCCATGAAATTCTAATCTCGCAAAATTTTCAAAGTTTTTGCGGAAGAAGCCGTTAGGTTAGAATTGAGTAAATGTGGACGCTGTCTTCGACTGTGTCCTGTGTGAAACGAGCTTTTTCAGAAAAGAGTGAAAATATTCTATTTAATGACGGCGGTTGGCGAAAAACACCGTTGAATGTTATGGTACGATTAATCAGATTGGCTTATCTATCAATGAGCCATGCATGTATTTACTGCGGTTCTTTATCTCTGGTTTTCCTACGTATAGCTTTACTTTTATGTATAGTTTGGCTGTGAAATGTCAAATGATTTGTTTTATATTTTGAAACGGTCTTATATGATTGATGATAAAAGGGGTTGCAGTGTTGTAGGTGTGATTGTAGAAAGTCTCGTAGGTTTAGGGAAACCAGTTACATCTGAACTGTGTTGACGTCGCAAGAGTTTTGGCAATAAGGAACGGCCTGTTCGATTGTACTTCAATTTTAGAAGGTGAACGGAAGTCAGCATAGCTAGCTAGTTTTAGAAATTTTGTGTAAATTATTAACCGTTTCACAACTTTAATTAAAATGTCGAAAACTTTCAGGCAAGCTGAAGCTTTGTGTTAGTTTTCAATAATTTTTGGCTGCTTGTTATGGTTCTAGCAAATCCCAATGAAATTAATGATCCGTTTGTGCCATCAGCACCGCCGCCGGTCACAACAGGCTCTACGGACACAGGTCTTCCACCTCCGCTTTCCGCCGACGAAATATTTGGCACTAACAGGAGTCAAAATGTTTCTGAGCAACAACATCGTGAGCCATCACCTCCGTTAATTCAACCACATATCGAGCCACCGTACTCTAGCAGTACTGGTGCCACAGCTTCATCTGGTGTCATAAAGAAATCGGTGCCAGCCCCAGTACCAATTCCGCGTTCTACTTCAGGCCAGCGTAGAAAGGACGAGGAGGTTAGTTGTTTATGTTTTTTGGTTGGATATCTTTGCAAAATGGGAGGTAGTATTTAGTTTATCCACTTCGTTGTTAACTTCGAGCCTATTTCTACTCTATGTATGAATTATGTTCATCGCTTTGTTTCGATGCTTTAGCGGCTTGCGATGTACACTATTCCCCTATGCCAACTCGTCTATTACTAGTAAATTTAATACAAAAAGTGAGCGGAGCAACAGGCAAAGTATTAGGTATCTATTTGTGTGTATATGTGATTCAACTATTTAATCAAATTATAACTAGTCGGTAGTGGAACTACATTTGTGAGCGGAGTGTGGGCTGTGGCATTACGAATGTACTCAATTTTATGTTCTTCAAATAACTACATTGCATAGGGCTTTATCATTTGGTAAAAATATTATATTTGAATTCTTCGACCCAAAAACCCTATAATGGTTTGATCGAAATGATTCTATTTCAATAAATAACACAAATATTGTAAAATTCTCTATTTTAGCTGCATAAGCTTAACTAATTAGCTAATTACTAATTAACCACTCAAAATTTTTTAATCCCAAATATCAGGTGCACACTCTGACATTATAGGCTTTCAAACAAAAAAAAGTTTTTTAAAATCGGTTCAGTGGTTCTTGAGATCCGTCGGACCGAACAAACGAACGGACGGACATAGATCATTTTAATTCCAGACAGAAAATAAAAACGCTTCGCTTCGCTCAGCTCAATAAGTATCACGTTTTAGGCAATTGATGTCAAATTCACAATACAAAAAGTTCGCTAGCTAAAAGAAATTAGCTAATTAGTTGATGTAATCATGAACTTAAATTAATCATTTAAATAATCATAAATTGCACCCATAATAAAATCATAGAGCTTTAAAAGCCACATATTCATAATCAGCAACATCGAAAGCCCTCGAGCGCAACAAATTAGCAATTTTGAAGTAATTTGAAAATTTGCATAAAATTACCTAATTAGCTAGTTAATTAACCAACTAATTAGCATATACAGCCAGGTTTTAGAGCTTCAGAAATGTCATATTCGTGATCAGCGACATAGAAAACCCCCGGGTGCAATTTATTTTTAATTTATGAGCACTTTGAAAATTTTCAAAAAATTAGCTAACTAACAATTAATTAGTAATTAGCTAATTAATTAAGTAATTAGCATTTTTAACTTCCTCGGATAGTAAATAAGCATCAAATTCACAATCACCACGGCGAGATGTAGTATATGCACCAAAATAACAGCTTTACACTAATTATTTATTGAAAAATATGCAATTTTTGTTTGAAATTGCTAAAAATAGGCTAACACGCTTAACTAATTAGGTAATTACTAATTAAATATAGCAAATTTTGACAAAATCTGTATGTCTTGCACCTGTTCAATATTAGGCCTTTCAAACAAAAAAATTTTTTTAAATCGGCCCAGTATTTATTGAGGAGTTCAACAGACGGACGGACAGACAGTGCCGAATTTTCCTCCTCTCACGAAAACAAAACGCTTCGCTTAATAATTTTAACGGGTCTTGGAATAATTTACTGTGTTCGTCCGTCACTTTTCGCACCAACTTTAACTTTAAAAACGATTAAGTTGTTTTTTTTTATTTTTCAGTTACCTCAGAACGGGTGCGTCTTGGCTCGGCGCCCAGACAGAAGATTTTCAGCTCCATTGATTCCATACCCTCGGCCAATTTTTCTGCTGCCTGCCAGCTGACATTAAAGTTACAAAATTTTTTACCAATGCTAATCTGAAGAAAAAAAAATTTATTATTTAAAAATTTGTTTAAATTACGTTTAATTTGAGAGATGCCAAATATACCTCTTTATACCTCTTATCACGCGATTTATTAACTTTTTTAACAACCGCTCCTGGCTAAGCTCTTAGCGAATACATAGGACAGCCACTTTGCGCATATGTTTAAATGATCACAAGTATGTACATATATTATGTAATAATATAAGTGTGACATGACGTGTCACAGTTGTGAGTATAGCAATTGCAGTCAAAGTTAAGTGCAAAATGGAATTTGTTTGTTTATTTGCCGCAGATTTAAGGGAATTAGTGATATGTATTTCACCGTCTTGCATTACGTAACGTTAGTCTTTACTAACTTTAATCACTAACACTTTGTGTTAGTGATTTGATTCCCTTGTTGAGCAACGTTATGTGCACATGTATCGAATACAACTACTTTCTATTTAAAATTTCTGTTGGGATGTGGATGTTTTCAAGATAAGCTGTCAACACTCTCTTAGGTGGAACAAACGCCGACAAAGAGATGAAATTCCGTTTTGATAAGATTGACATAAAACTCCGTCATTCGTATAGAGCGTCAAAGCTGCCTGTTTACGTATTGTGATTGTTATGTATCTGATGCTGCGGCGACTTTGTTTTCAGGAGGAACCAGAAGACCAACACAAGCTTGAAATCACAATCAAAGAAACCGAGAAGCGTGGTGAGGGTCTTGGAAGCTTCATTGCATATCGAATTGTCAGTAAAGTGAGTTTTTAATCAAAAGACCAACAATTTATTTTGATTTCTTGAAGAGTATGACACTATTCGATATCACCGGCATATCTCTGACAGTTCTGGTTAACTGCCAGCTATGAATTCGATTCAGTAGTCTTAAAAGATCGTTGGTCGACAAAAGATACGGAAAGTTATGTATTTTGCTAGTATTTAGAATTCAAAGTTCAGTTACATTTTTTGGCAATTAAATCTTTTCTAGTTAGTTGAAACGGAGCCAGCGAAGCATCCGTTGAGTGCTCTGCTGAGGAAAATCGTGAAAATTTCTTTTTTGTCTGTCGCTGTCATTCATAACTCATTTACGGATGGACGAATTTCGGCAATTTTTTGTTCGATATCAAAATTGACGACGATGTGCCGTTTTGTTGAACGCGAGCAGCCCCACCCTATCTTCTGGGTCAAAATGTCAAAAAACAGTTTTCTTTGCCAAATCTGGCCATAGGGGTACTAGTCTTTAGCAGCCCATAAGTATTTCGCAGCCCAAAACTCGCGATACAGGCTTCGCATCGAAAAATGGATCCCACCATGCAGGATAAGATTCTCGTCGACTTCTACAACTTTGCTGACTACCTACCACTTTTTCATGGGACTCCTTCCTGGGCCGCTATGGAGCCGAATATGGTTCTTTGCCAGAAATTACAATTTTTCGGATTTCGTCGTGTTATGGCCTATTTTTACCTTGCAATGAGTGCCTATTGGCTTATCAAGCACACTGGATACGTTGGTTTTGTTATCTAGAGTCCAACTTGACTATATCATACCTTTTCATGCCGTTTCAAGGATTTTCCGGTCAACGAACCCGATTTCCAAAATCTAGTACGTTTTCATTTGTCTGAATAATTATGATTGTGTGCGGGCCATCGATAGTAGTCTGTATAGGTATTTGTGAAGGCTGAATACCAAGATATGATTATCTTGAGTCCAGCGTGCATGTCTTAATCTTTTTCATCGGTTTTCAGCGGTTTTAGGGTCAATGAATCTATTTCAAGAACATAGTCTGTCTTTTGTTATTTGGTTAGGAATTGCTTACACGTCATAAATAATAATTGATACGATAATTTGATACTTAAAAATGAAACCGCGCTCGCTCCCTCGCTTGCGAGATACTAGTAAGCATTACTGGTTTTCTAATTGATATAGGCGATTAGTTGTTAATGGCAAAAATAGTCGAAGCATCCACGAAACATGGTGTAACTGTGTTCCATATTACGTTCTTACATTTGCTTTAATTAGCAAAAGCAGTGCTATTTTTGTTGAGCGTCATCGGTTGTTCTGATCCAGATGGTTTTTTAACCGACTCTAAATTTTGTCACCTTATTTAGTCTACATAATAATAGCTATTGTACCAGACCACCGCAACGTTTCGAACAATAGCTTTACTATAATTTTGCGGAAATGCTATAGCTGTTACTTTGGGTCAACCCCCATTCGAAATCAAGCGGAGAACCCTCCACGAAATACAGGTGGATATCTGTCCCCACCATAAAATGAAGGGAGACAGATGAACTGCCCCCATGGAACACAGAGGCCAGCGCGAAACCCACTGCGACATTCCCTATAGCCTAACCGTACAAAAGCTAAACAGTGTTATACTCTTCAGTAAAAATGGTTTTAGGTTTCCGGTGTGCCTGGTTATGCAAAAGGCGAGTATGAAGTGTGGCGTAGGTTTAGCGACTTTTTGGGCCTTCACGACAAGCTAGCAGAAAAACATCTACACAATGGCCGGATAGTGCCCCCTGCGCCTGGAAAAAGTGTCCTTGGTTAGTATAACGTGGAAGGTATTATTGGAAAGCTACATATTGAGAAAAGGGCATTGCTATTGGCGACTTGTGGACGATTGACGCAATTATTAACGTGTTCTATCTGCACAGGCCTTCGTGTGACCACTAGGACCTGTAGGAAATAACATATATATTTATTGTATGTGTTGATCTATCCACACAGAACTGATTTAGTGAATTAATTTGGTAAGAAATTACTGAGCAATCTTGAGTAATGATGGAGGCTTGTATTTTTAATGGACTACTAATGAAAAGCAATGTTCCTTTGCATACACGGGATGACGGGTTGTAAGATATGCCATTTCTCAGTTTTGTGTATCAGCTTATTCGTTAATTTTGACAGCAGTAACAGTTTCTTGTTAGAAGACTATGACGACTACTATGTAATTATTGTTGATTCTTTAGACAAAATGTATTTGTTGTGTATATGTCTAGACTAAGGTAGGTGCACCACACAAAAATGAAATATTAGCTTAATAAAACATTCCATTACGATATCAAGTATTAAGATAAAGGTAGATTTTTCAAGCAGTCCAACTCATATCTTCCGTAGTGGTAATAGAGGCAAAGATATGGTGGCTTCTCCACATACCCTTCCGAAAAGGTAGGGCACGTAATCAATGGGTTACCCTCTTCGGAAAAAAGGGTGGGTGAAGTGCGGGTCTCCACGCCATGTTGTGTCTATAATCTGGCAACATCTTGTCAATCGCTATTTCCTACCAAACTGGTGGCATTGGCATCATGCACCGGGGCGAAAAATTTTTTTTGCGAAAACTGTAAAAATAAACGCCTTGCGAGCGATGTTGGGGCTAACGAAGTGCGCCAAAATTTTCGGGGGTGGGTGGAATTGACTGATAAAACATCTGTTTGAAATGAAATGATAACGGCGTGGTCCTGTTAACTATATACGGTAGGTTATTGTAGCTCGCTTTACCTGGCTTACATTTTTAGGTTCGTTACGCCGTTTGACATAAAGCTCATGTTTTTGTAACCTCGAATATTTTTGTCGCACAAATAACAGGTGGCGGCTGGTTTTACAGTACCCGGAGCAAGGATTTTTTTAATTTTACGCGTTTGACTAGGTTAACATATCAGTATTGACTAAACAATGTATCACATTCAGCTGCGATAGATACTCGTCGGAACTCGTAAATATGCTTTAGATTCATGAATTTTCGTAATTTTTGTATTGGACACGTATTAGAATTTAGAGTGCAATTACGTCAAAGTACCGCACAATTTATTGTACAAAAACTGTTTCCCTTGTCGTTTTGTAGCACGCATGAGTCTTCACCAGATTTCCGCCTTTTTATTATCCCACGATTAGTAGAATGTAGTCGCTCACCTAGGTTTGTGCTAAGCGCTATTACAATTGTTTCCTACTAAAATTCTCATAAAATCGCCATGAATTGGATATTTTGATTTTGGCCATTTGGAGTCCCAACATTTTAGATTACAACCTTGTTAAAGGCTTGTGATCGTAAGATCGTCATCGTAAACTTCAAACAACTAGAAATAGCTAAAATTATGCCACTTTCTAGGTTATTTGTGCGGGAGGCAGAGGACTTGAATAGGACTAGTTTTTCATGTTTGCTAAATTCGGAAAAGCATATGTATCGGCGGGTGAGATTTAACTTCAGTATGTATAGTTAGTAGCTTATTTTGGTGTCAATCCTGTTGAGTGTTGTATATGTAATTTTCATTATAACCACGGAAATTTTGAATTTTTTTAGATTTTGAAACGTTGAATATTATTAAATGTTTCAAAAATATGCTAGACATTCATTCCCGGTTTTTTCAATTTAACTGGAACTCTGCAGTTATTTCGAATAATAAAAAACAATGAGGTTGGTCGAAAATAAAAAGTTTGAGTTTTCGACCAGCATTTCGCCCAAAAAGTTTTTGACACAAAGAAATTATATCTCCTTACTGACTCGCTCGAAATGTGTTATAGCACTGATCGATCGATGCTTGTTCGCTGGTCGAAACATAACGCTTTTTGCTCGATGATAGTCTGATTCTCTCTCGCTCGGAAAGAGACAGTCATTGTTGGTCTGTGTTTTGTTTGCGACATACCGAACCTAATTGCTCTCATATTCCAACACAAAAGTCTACAGTATTGATGATTTTTTATGTTTTAACAAGTTTCTCCCATATATAGAAATGTGCACAGCAACTATTAAATGTAATGCAAGTGTGAAATAGCTATGAATATCATTAGAGTAAGACCTAGCGTTAGTGGGTATTGTGTCAATATCAGCAGGAGTACTTAGAAATTAGCTACAGTCACAAAATGGCGTTCGGTACAATTTAGTTATACGGGTAATCCCAAACACTGAAGTTAACTTTTAAGTTTCGTATTTGGTTAAAATTGCAATCGCATGAAATGACACATTCGCCGTGTGCCAATGGAATTTTAACCAAAATATGAAACTTAAAAGTAACCTTTACTTGAAAGTTCACATGCCTGGATTAATCATTTGTATATTAGAGACAGACAAAATCCAGGTTTGATGGACCACAATGAAGATGAAACTGTTGTTATTACGCCGATCTTTTTTCTATCAACAATGATTATTATGTTGTTATTTTAGGTATGGCTCGCACGAAAATGGCAAATGACACAGCTGAAGACGAAACGACGCAAGAGTTTCTTCAACGTCGTCAGGCCGCGCTCGAACGATATCTGCAACGCACTGCTCAACATCCTGTCCTTAGACAAGTAAGTACTGACTATGTCGCGAGGGTTGGTTTAGGCCTCTAGGAATGCCGGCCTCCGCCTAGGTGCCACAGTTCAACCCGCGCCCTCGCCCGGCAGAATGAGTCAGATTGGCTAAGCCAAAAGTATTAGGCATTACATTTTGGTTTAAGCTACTGTATCAGGAATGACCGCTGTTCGCTCGAAAAGCGACAGTTGTTTCTGGTGCTTGCTGTACGTTTGTTTCTAATTTGCTGAGCATGTATTTTGAAGTTCCGAATTAGTTTGCGATGTATTTTGCTTACCATTTATAATCTGCTTATTGGAGATCGTTCATAGTGAGCAAGTATTTCTTGATTAATTTGATGTCTGTGGCCGGGCAGAATAAATTGTCTTGGGGAAGTGCTAGTTACAATCATGTTTCTCGATTTTTTTGTTGAACACGCAAAGGGTCATTTCACGCTACGATGTCCTTTTGCCCCAGAAAAAATGACTAATGATTTTTTGGTTCCGATTATCTTCATTTTTACCCCCCCCTCCCCCCGACCAAAAGGTCATCGTAGCGTGAAATGATCCAAATTGAAATTTTGATGTGTTTTTAGCTTAAATAATTGATGAATTGGAATTTTTATGTATTCTATGATGCAACTAAAATTTCTTTTTGTAACGATTTTAGTTATTAGTTCAATAATAAATTATTATTCGTCATTTCAGGATCCAGATTTCCGCGAATTTATTACATTTGAGTCCGATCTACCGAAAGCGACTCATACGTCTGCGCTGAGTGGAAGTAACGTAATGAAGCTTTTCGGAAAGCTTGGTGATACTGTGAACAAAATCACCTACAAAATGGATGAAAATGATCAGGTTTGTTTAATTTTAGTTCTTTATCCCTATTCCCGGGAATTTTGGTGCTTATTTCTGAAACAGGCGACCCGTGTGGGTACCACCACTCTATTTTCTGGACAAACAGACAGCTATCGATAGTTAATGTATTCACGTAACTTGAGGGTATACCTGGCGAAAGCAGTGGTGATCGAACGTTTCATGATTAACGTGTCAATTTTGACTGCGTCCTTTAAATTATATAATTGTAGCTGCCCTGTAAGGATGTATGGAATGTTTTTGTTGATTTCGATATGTTTGTTAGCCCTTTCCACCGGAGCTACCTGCTTATGTTCGTATCCTGTAGCCATATAAAAGAAAACCTGACGTTGTTGGGTTCTTACCAGCATTGTTCAGATAGAGGGGCTTGCGTGCTGGCAACCCTTGTCACGATTTCTTCAGCGGGGCAACTTCTGATGAGTGATTAGTGAAGCTGCAAAATCGAAAAATTGTGTTGTGCCAAAATTACTATTTTTGAAACATATTTCGTAAAAGTTGTGCGACATTATGTTCCACGTACGTGCAGTGCTATTGTTAAATATTGTAAAACAGCGGTTTTTTTAGCATTTCACTACCAACGATAGGCTATCAATTGAACAAACAGAATTTGTTTTATGTAACGGCAGATATTGGCTTCTCCTTTCGGTGAAAATTGTGCCAGGAGGATGTAACGAGGGCATTAGATTTCACCGGGAAGTATGAAAAGTATTTTCGAAATCTAAAAATTATCAAATTTCAGTATTTTTACAGGAAAAACGCCTAATATATGTTTTTGAATGGATCAAAAATGCTGAAACAAATGTCTCTACGGGGGTTACAACAACTTTAAAACTAATATTTTTAACTTTATAATGGGACTTTATGAAATCTTTTATCAAGTCTACAATGGCGCTTTACAACTGCTAAATTATTGGTGGCAAGGGACGTTAAACAAGGGGAAACGTTTAGACGGGGGAAAGCACGAACCTATGGGCATTCGCAAAATACCAGCCCCCAATTTGGAGAATCCAGAACATAATTAGTATGGCATTAGTTAGGGCACCATAAAATGCAATATTTATTAGTTGCATGGGCACCGGCCGGAATGGTACGACTTAAGCAATGGCTCACGACAATTTGGGATGGGCTTCTGCCTTTCCCCAAACTACCTCCAAAGTCAGTCTAAAGTTTCACTGTAAAATGTATTATTATTGTAAATTTAATGTGAATCATTCATTTATGCTATATTTGCGTTATTCAGTCCTCCCAGCTCTTCTGGGTGTCCCATCAGTTCGACCTGGGCGGAAGCCTAGTTTCTCGTCCTCAAGGTGCCCCCAGATCGGTTCTGTGTTTTGTAGCCCCGCAATGCTAAAAAAGTTGTGATTTTTTGAGTTCCACGAGGCAAAATTAGCATTTTTTGCTTCGCAGAGAAAAATTGGCCTATCTTTAATCGTGCAGAAAAATACGGGCGGGGGGGGGGGGCTGAACTGGGGGAAGCAAAAAATTCCTGGCGGCACCTTGAGGGTGGCGAAATACCTGGGGGGCGCACACCTCCGTGGGAAAGAAAGGGTTTAATACCAAATTTTCAGTAGTTGCAAAATTAGGGTTGATGACCCAACATATTCAGCAGGACATCTAATTTATTTCACGGTATGTGTTCTACGTAGCGTGAGTTATTGCCATCTGAAACTATACTTGTGCATGCTTATATGCCGTCCTGTTGATACGAAGTTTTGTAACTCATTTTTAGTGGTTTGAAGAAAAACAAATGGAGATTGACAATTACGACGAACAGTTCCGAAAATTACATTCCAGTATCGAAACCTTGGTACATTACAGGAAAGGTAAGCTAAAGTAGCAAGTTAAGGTATTCAAACGTCGAGGTGGCATAAGATCAAGCGGCATAGTTTGTAAGCATGTCATTTTTCATTTGTCTGGGTTTTAAAGATAGCCAAACAATTGTGATGATCTTTGTTTTGCCGGCGACTCGAGATTATGATACAGTGAGGACACTGTTTAAAATCCCTGTTCTTTGTCACTGTTTATCCGGAGTTGTTTTACGACGAAGGTAATATTCTTACAAGGATAGAAATTGGGTTATTTCATTATAATTAAAACATTTTCAATATATCGTGCTCGACCAAGGTTCCCTCGCTCAAAACATAGTAATTTCTGACGAATAGTATAGGCCTTAAATGAAACGTTCTTTGTCAAACTATATCGTGCTATTGTAGCCAAGTAACTGATTGTAATTCGGTGTTTCGCAGAAAATGCACTTAAACGTATGAAGATCTGCTATAAAATTGCAACAAAATCATACTGTTTATTTTTTGTTTAATTTGATTAGACACACATATTTTCATAATAGGTTTAGCTTAGAGCAATCTGATCTGAGTTGCACACTGTAATTGATCGTAAAGCTAGGACGATAGAATAAAATGATAGTGAACTATGCAAAACTATTTGAACTCATTTTCTCTTTGCTTTGGAAAGCGTTGTTTGTACCTTTGAGCAAGCCTCAGAATATCGATTAAGGAAAGTGCTTGGTTTTTATGTAATATAACAACATGTCAAGAATATTGCTGATGTAATAATTACTAGTAATTCGCAAACGAGGTTGAAATGGAGCTGGCCTGTCCAGAGTGGGGGGTGGGGTAGACCCCCACTTTCCAAATCTCTCCATGTCCGTCCCCCCTCACTCGGCCGAAACCCCTTATGTTCAACTAAATCCAAAAATTTTTATGTCTAAAAATTTATGTTTTTGTTTGCACATTGTTTTTAAACGTTAATTACCACTATTTATAATGCTAAAATATCGTTTTTAGCTTGAAAATACATTAACGGTAGCAAAAATGCATTAAAATATGGAAATATTTGTATTTTTAAGCAAAATTTATCCCCCCACTTTTAATTTCCCCCGAGAATGAACATGGGGCCCCCTGAAGTCCCCCACTTTTCGGAGGGTGTGGACAGCCCAACGGAGCGGGCGTGGTTTCATTTTTAAGTTTTTTTGTTTTAATCACATGTAACAGGCTGTGTTTGATGTATATTCCCTCCTAGGACCTCTTGAACCCTGAACCCTTGAAATTAATAAAACATCGTCGATCCGAAACGCATCGAAAACAACTGACAACCCATGTAATTTGCGCTGGTCTCTATATAACCAAACAACCGTAATCAGCCTGCAAGAAAACCTATATACCATTCTTGATGACCTGTACGTAATACGTAAGCAAGCGTGAAGACGGACTATATTCTGGAAATCGGGTTCATTGATTCTAACCCCATTGAAACCTAATGAAAAGGCATGAAATATGAACGCTGAACTCTAGATAACTGGCCTTTCCACAGCCCTCCGAAATGTGGGGAAGAACTTCGGGGGGCCCATGTTCATTGTCGGGGGAAAATTAAAAGTGGGGGATAAATTTTGCTTAAAAACACTAAATATTTCCATATTTTCATGCATTGCATTTTTACTACGTGAATGTATTTTCAAGCTAAAAAAAGATATTTTAGCATTATAAATACTGGTAATTAACATTTAAAAAACAATTTACAAACAAAAAATGATAAATTTTTAGACATAAAAATTTTTGGAATTAGTTGAACATGGGAGGTTTCGGCCGAGTGGGGGGACGGTCATGGGGGATTTGGAAAGCGGGGGGTGGGGGTCCCCACCCCAACTGTGGACAGGCCAGGATAACCAAATCGTTTTATTCAGCATACCGAAAAACCTCTATATTGACTATTTTTGATGCCATGTACCAAACTACTGAAGACCGACTATATAATTCTGGAAATCGGGTTCGTTGACATTAAACCTAATGAAATGGTCTGGAAAGGCATTACTCGTGCTGGGCTCTAGATAACCAAACTTTCGTATTCACTGAAGTGAAAAACCTACACAGACAATTTTTGATGCTTTGTACGCAATGCCTACAAACAAATGCAGACAGACTATATCCCGAAAATCTTGTTCGTTGACACTAAACCCATTGAAAATCCATGCAAAATATTAAATATGCTGGATTCTACATAGCCAAATCATTTTATTCAGCGTTCAGAAAAGCCTATATATAGACAATCCTTGATACCCTTCACGCAATACATATCGACACAAATGGAAATGGACGACATGAAAATCGGTTTCATCGATCGTAAAACCATCGAAACCCATGAAAAGGTATAATAGTCAAGTTAGACTCTAGATAGCAAAGCCATTGTATCCACGGTGCTTGACAACCTAATAGTCACTCACTGTAAGGTAAAAACACACAATAACATGCTGACAATAAATTGAAAAACCTCTTAATTTTCTGAAAAATGGTCAACGAAGAATATTCTGCTACACAGCGACCCAGGAGTGGTCCCCAAAAAGTCGTGGTTAACAAAGCGTAGATCTCGATCAGCTGATTCTGTGTGGTGGTCTGGTTTTCATTTTTAGATGCGAAGCCTGTGTTGAGGTACATGGGCTGCGAATCACTATGGCCATATTTGGCAAAGGAACCTTATAACCTATTTTGTTGTCATGTTGAACACGAAGATGGGGTCGAAGCTGTTCAAGTTCAACTAAAGGGCAGATTATCGTCACTTTGGCTATCGAATAAAAAATTACCGAAATCCATCTATGCGAACATGAGTTTTGAATGACAGAAACAGACCAAAACAAATTTTCACGATTTTCTTCATAACTCCCTCATTGGAAACTCCTCTGGCTTCACTCGCTTCGTTTCAATAAAATTCTCTTGTGAATTTTGGCTTTCGTACGTGTTGATGAAGTAAATAAATGGTAACGGCTTATATTATTTTCTTTTAGAGCTTGCGGCAAACAGCGAAATTTACTGCAAAAGCATGTACCTTCTCGCCGCGTGCGAAGAAAACACCGCCCTCTCGCGTGCATTTTCGCAGCTTGCCGAAACGGAGGAAAAGGTTGGCCTAGTACATGCAGAACAAGCAGACAAGGATTTCTTTATTATGGCCGAAATGCTCAAGGACTATATTGGTCTCGTAGGAACGGTTAAGGTATGTACTTTTGTTTGGAGATAAAACATTTGAATGTGTATGTTTTTGAGGAAAAACCAATCTCTCATTTTTTCAGTTTTTATTTATATTGTAAATCTGTGGGAATGTCTTTATGGTGGAAGGAATTTGGTTTTGTTTACGGCTAAAGTTATGCTCACAATGATGAATCCGAAAAATATTAAAAAGATATTTATATATTTTGGCTAATTGCTGTGGTTAGAATTCTTGTATTTTTAGGCATTTTTGACATTGGCGCGAATGCATTTTTGACAAAATAACACATTTTGTAACAGCTTTCAAATTACAATAGTAAAAAATCCACTTCACATGTTGAGAATGAGAAAAGCCAACGCTATTTCCTTGTTATGAAGCATGAAAATATTGGAATTCGTGAATTTAATTGCTGTATTAAAAGCTTTAGCATTAGTTGTTTTTGAAATTGCTTTAGTTAAAAGCCAACGCTATTTCCATGTTATGAAGCATGAAAATATTGGAATTCGTGTATTTAAGTACTGTATTAAAAGCTTTAGCATTAGTTGTTTTTGAAATCGCTTTAGTTACTGGGTCATTTCACGAAACCATGTCATTTTAGTCGGGGGGGGGGGGGGCTACATCGGCACTTTTTGGCCCATACCACCAGTCTTTTGTAAGGAAATTTAATGTCGCTGTGAGATGTAGTAATAGCATATCCGACGATCATAACGAGGTATGGTGGACCTCTGTACCCCAAACATAGCAGGAGCCAGAGGCCCTCAACCCGGGTTGGTCAAATGAAGCCAAAAACACATGTCCTAATATAAACGTTCGCCGTATCGCTAGCACGTGATACATATATGTGTTTTTCATTTCACTGTGATCCATTGGTATTTGCTAATTTTTCCGGAAAAACTTGGGAGTAAGCATCGACACTGAAGCTGACGTCAAGCTTCCGAAAATTTTTTTCGTGACATGTAGCCCCCCCCCCCGACCAAGGTCAAATCTGGCAGCTTTCAGACGCTGGTAAATAACGTAAAAGTGCACTAGCGCCAAAAATGCTATATAACGGTAATCGCAATCAGTACAGGTGTTATTGAAAAAAAAAGAATATCAGCGTCTGTCCATGTGTTACAGTACTCGCCAAAAATGACCGTCGCATTTCGAGCGAGCGAGTTCGAGCGAGTCGCGAGCGAGTGGCTCGCTCGAGATTTCGCAACTATTTAAATTAATAGAAATTTCTATTTTTAGAACAAATTTATTTCGAGCGAGTCGCGAGCGAGTCTCGAGCGAGTGTCGAGCGAGTCGCGAGCGAGCGACAGTCATTTTTGGCGGGTACTGCATTTCATTATGAGGTCGAAGGTCATAAAATGCCAAAAATGGGGTATGCAAAATGTAGCCCCCCCCGACCTGACCAAACTTAAATTTAAAAAAGCCAAATTTAGCATACAGTCTTACAATAGGCCGGATATAAATAAAGTAAGGTATAAGTGAAGCCCCACTAGAATCGACCCATCTATTAAAAATTTTTAATGAAAATGTAGCCCCCGACCGCTTGTATAATAAAAGTAATCGAAGGTCGCAAGAATCATATTAGTATATAAGTTCATCATCATTGCACTATGATATGGGGCCGTGCTGTTAACTGGGCAGCTAGGAAACCCTTCTGCCTGCCCGCGCATCTGTTACACGCATTGTCCTTGGTATCATCACTTAAATGTAAACTGGTCATAGATCTATTGTATTTGTTTTACACCAGCTTACATCTAGAATGTATAGAAGTAGCTAAAGTTTGGCGCGTTGCATGTCGTAGGAAGCTGTAGCCCCCCCCGACCTGAGGTGTAGTCCCCCCCGACCTGAGGTGTAGCCCCCCCGACTCAACATATCGGGGTGCCATTTTTTACAAGACCTAAGGATCTGCCTGAAATTTTTTCTCAGACGTCCCCCGCTGATGGTTGGTTTGTGAGCATAAAATGGTATCTGTAGGTGCTGTCTCCGTTGCGCTAGAAAAACTTCTCCGACAGGCTTGTTCTAAATTGGTCGATTTTAACCCCAATAATGCCCTAGCAGCATCAATTTTAGGTCTCAAGTGCTCCAAATGGCTTGACTAGGACCATTTTGGATGGACTTGCATAAAAACAGACCATGGTTTGCGTGTCACTCCGTCAACACTACAGAATAATGACTTATTTCGGATTAAAATTTGACCCCCAGGGGGGCCCTTTCCAACCCCTGTAACAGGTTTCAGGTAGCTCGTTTTACATAGAGACCTCGATATTCGAAAAATTCAGGGTTTTTTTACATCGGAAGGGGTCTAGACACTGTACATTCGAAAACGTTTCATTTTGGCTTCAAAAAGTGGTGTTTCAAAAGTACATGGTTTCGTGAAATGACCCTACTAGTCTTTGTGAGATTTCGGGTTGTGCAGGCTTCCTGGCTACCAGTTTGGGTTTCTCCGCGACCGCTGCAGGGCTTACATGGACTTTGAAACAACTATTGATATTGAAACTTGAATGTTCACGAATTATAGTACTCGCCAGAAATGAGTTCTTTCGAAATGTTCTTTCGAACGATAAGAACATCGAATAAAAATTGAATGAATTTTATTTATTCTCGTGACACTGGAGCACTTTTCCAACAAACAGCTGTTAAACAAATTTTAAAAAATCGCGCCAAAATTTCGAGCATGATTCGAACATATTTTTAGTTTATCGAATGGACATCGAACGAACAGTACTCATTTCTGACAAGTGCTGAATGACTTTACTTTTGTGGTTTAAACTGGAAAATTATGAAAATATTGGCCCTTTCTGACTTCGCCTGAGGTAACATGGATATTTTTGATATTACGAGTTCATCGGATTTCGTAGGTTTTGGAACAAAATCAGATGGGAATATTAGTTATTGTAGACTAAAGCTATAAATTTGCTTGTTCGCCAAATGGTTTCATCTGGCGTTAGTTGTACTTTGCTTAAAAAATCTCCGCTATAGCATTGTCACAATGTCGCCATGTCGTACAATATTTTACTGGGTGACCATATGCTCAAATGTCCTCATATTTGGTGTTTGTCCTCGAATTTAGGGTCTGTCCTCAAATTTTGATATTTTTGTTGAAAAAAATGTTTCAAGGTTTTATTAACTTACTTTTAGAATTGTTGACAATTTTTTGGCATTATTTCAAAGTTCAACGACTTTTAATGTACACTTTTTCAGACCTCCACGGTTACTCAATTCCTGTTTCCAAACTCTGCTATCATGTCCGGCATCATGTTTTATTAAATAATTTAACACTAAATAAATAACTAATTAGTTAACGGAAATAAAACGCCCTAAATGTAGTTGATTTAAATATTTTAACTCCGAAAGTGCTAGTGTTTGTCAAATTTTCATTGTCACCTCTGTTTTGTCTTCGTTGTTTGACTAAGAATTGTCGAGGTCGAGCAGCCAGTCAGGTTGTGCGGGATGTCACCATTAGCCGTCGCATCTGGCCAAACAGGGATCGACCTCTTTCCCATATTCCAGGACGCCGGATCGATCCATTGGCTTTTTTCAATAACATTGCTTTTGTTGGACCTAATTTGAGGTTTGCATAACCACTGCTTCGCGTGTTAAAGCCGAGATCAGCAGTACGCAACATTATTCTTTATAACGCTAAAGTTTACTAACAGTAATTATTTTCAGTTTTATTTTAGGCTGTTTTTCATGAACGGGTAAAGGCTTGGCAGAACTGGCAAAATGCTGAGGCAACGCTTACGAAAAAGCGCGAGGCAAAAACGCGTTATGAATTGGCCGGAAAGTCAGATAAGCTTCCCGTGGCCAAAAAAGAAGTTGAAGAAGTGAATACAGAAAATTTTATATTATTTTATAATAATTTTTTATCACTCGCTTTGTTTTTCCTAAATAGATATTTGAGAAGCAAAAATCTTTTTTTCCTTGACAGTCCACGCTTGTCGCCAAATGCTCTATTTTCTAAAATTTTTTATTAGACAAAATCGTTTGTAAATTTTTCGTTTGCGAAACATTGCTTTTGATTATTGGAGGCGGAAATAAAGGCGTCCAGCGTTTTGTAATTTGTTGAACATTATCCAAAAAGTAGGGTCACCCTTAAAGTATTGCTGGCGTATTACAGTACTCGCCAAAAATGCCTGTCGCTCGCTCCAAACTCGCTCCCGACTCGCTCGAAATGCGAAATGGCTAGTACTGTATATGTTGTGTTTCTGTGGCATTGAAAATGTTGAAGAAGCGTAATTTGGGAACTTTCACTAACTAACTAAACTGATACGTATTTTGTATTTATTGTTTTGTTTGAATATTTTCATAATGGTTAGGAAAGATGTATAAGTTTTCGATATTACTGAGAAATGTCTATGACATGAGCTACAGTACCCGCCAAAAATGACTGTTGCTCGCTCGACACTCGCTCGCGACTCGCTCGAAATAAATTTGTTCTAAAATAAAATTTTCTATTAATTTAAATAGTTGCGAAATCTCGTGTGAGCCACTCGCTCGCGACTCGCTCGAAATGCGACGGTCATTTTTGGCGAGTACTGTAGAGTTATGTTCTACGAGTCTGAAACAATGAAGTGGGTTTTTTGCCACGGTTCTTGTCGCTATGCGAAGAACTAACTTTTCGTTTCGAACCATAGTGTGAGAGTGCAGTCTCGCTTATTTTTAGATTTGTTGTTTTTCGTTTCACAGCAAGGTTTTTTGGGTCCACAGGTGGGTCTGTACTCACATATTTTTACGTGCAATCTAAAAATTTTTGCTGGACCTACGTTGGACTCAGGGCAGTTTTGGCTTCGGAGACACAGGGTTTGCTAATAAATTCGGTAGGCTTTCAGCCGTTCGTGCTTACATGTGTATATAGTTGCATGCTGTTTGTTTCATGGATGACCCTCATCCATTATCATGGCTTGGGACGTTAGCGTGCCGGTGTTTCACGAACCACAGATGCTTTGCATCTGACAAAGGTGTACGTGAAATTACAGTTGTAGACCACCTGTTTGACGGTCAAGTCTTTGTGTTTGGACTCCTGTACCACTGTAAACTCGTTTTGTGTTTAGGTTCATGAGTTGGGTAGTGGCTATGGATATGAATACAATAAATGAGGATATGGATACAATATCTGCAAAATCATATTTTTCGGGTACTCATATAATAATTATTATTATGGCTTTTGCGTTATTTTGTTTTGTTGATATACATTAAAAACTTTGTGAAGCATATGTTTTCACAAAGTTTTTAATATTTTTTTATCGTGTTTCGCTTAGAGCATTAGCAAGATGCATGATGAATTCTTGAGAAGAGAGTGACACCCTTCGAATTCACTATATAACGGCATAGGGCATTACGCGATTCATTTCTATCATACACCCGTCTGTTTTGAGGGTGTTACCCCTCTCCAAACCCCAGAAATTCAAGTAATCGCATACTCGCTGTATTGTATTAAGTTATATTTTCGTTAGATTTTAGCAATGATGGTGGATTCGTATGTACATCGTTTTAGTGGGAAAATCGTGTTCAAGACTGCCAAGACCACTTCGACGCATTATCGAAAATGATCCGGAAAGAAATGAAACGTTTCGATTCGCAGCGTGTGAAAGATTTCAAAAATACAATCGTTCAATATTTAGAAAGTTTGGCACTCACACAACAGCAGGTTCGTTGTATAATAATTGTAGCAATGTAGTGTTGTTCCTAAACACCGATGGGCCTTTATCGCACTAAATTCGAGAAAGGACGCAATGCTTGTATTAAATACACTAAATTTTAATCCCTAACCTTATATGAAAGAAGAAGTTTCAATTATACTATTTTACAGTAAGGTATCTTAGTTGTGTCTTTTACTATTTTGGGCTATGTTTCAGCTAATAGTGCGACGTTGACGGTCCAAAACATTCTTCTCTTTTCCAAACTTTATATCTTGTGACGATGAACACATTGAAAATTTTATTACATAGCTAGGCACAGTGCTCGGATTCTGGTTTGTTTTTTTCAAGTATCATTAAAGTCCAAAAATCGCGATAGTTGGGAATTCGTCGATACCGTGCGGTTAGTGCCAGAATAGTCAGACATATTCGCGATCTTTAATTGCGCGTATGCGAATAATGATTACTTCAAATCATCATTTTTCACATTAAATTTCGCTAAACTATTATGATCATGCCAAGCTTTTCACTTCCTGTTTTCATTATTCTCATTGACGTTTTTTTTCTCTCGAATGATCGTTAACGTTTTTGTCTTTTTAAGCCTAATGCTGTGTCTATAACTAAGCCTAATGTTAGTCTGGCTCACAAAATTAAACTAAAGATTTTGACCTATAACAGGTATGTTATATTTTCCCGAACTGTTACAGGGGATTTGACATATGATTCAAATATTCATTACTGCGAGTGCTTTAAAATGCTATTTTTATGTTTTAATTTTTTCCGTTACTTTTAAAAAAATTTGTATGATGACATTTCGATACAAATTTATAATATTCATTGCTTCATTCATTATGAAGTGTCACACGATCGTGCGATTGAGCGTTTTGAAATATAGATGCTAAGCAATGTATTTTTATATATGTGTCTGAAGCTTCACGTAACAATAAGTTCAACGGCATGTTAAAGAAACGCTTTCTGTGATTTGCTATAAAAATTCATTTTGCACTGAATAAAATTATTTTAAGACAGATAATTATTATTCCCACTGAAGTTTTAGGCCTTACGTACATGTGCTACAACAGTTACGTGGTGCAAAATTACAATCAAATGGTTTGCGAATAATTAGCGAAAGTTTTGCAAAGGGCAGCTAATTTTTCACGAAATGTTTGTGAAAGATTTTCTTTTATTCCTGTCGTAACTTAACTTCTTTATATCAGCGGTACATACATACTAGTAGCTTGTGTCATCGCCAAGCTGGTGAACTCTGGGTGTTGAATATGTAATATAGTGAGACGTATAGGTACACAGCTGTATTGAGCGTCTACTTTGAAAGTGAACCGGATATCAGCCATCTTGCTTGAACAGGTTAGGAGATTATCTACATTAATGTGTATTTTGTAACACTATGCTAAATTTGGCTTTTTTTATTTAATTTTCGTAAGGTCGGGGAGGCTACTTTTTGCATACTTCATTTTTTCACTTTATGACCTTTGACCTCATACTCAAACAACATATGGACAGACGCTGATATTCTTTTTTTCAATAACACATGTACTGATTACGATTACCGTTATATAGCATTTTTGGCGCTAGTATACTTTGACGTTATTTACCAGCGCATGCAAGCTGTCAGATTTCACGTTTGTCGGGGGGCTACATGTCACGAAAAAAATTTTCGGAAGCTTGGCGTCAGCTTCAGTGTCGATGTTTACTCCCAAGTTTTTGCGGAAAAATGAGCAAATACCAAAGGATCACAGTGAAATGAAAAACACACCTATATATCACGTGCTGGCGATACGGCGAACGTTTATATTGGGACATGTGTTTTTGGTTTCGTTTGGCCAACCCGGTTTGACGGCCTCTGGCTCCTGCTATGTTAGGGGTACAGAGGTCCACCATACCTCGTTATGACCGCCGGACATGCTATTACTGCAGCATTTACAGCGACATTAATGTTGTCTCAAAATAGTGGTTATGGCGAAAAAGTGACGCTTAGCCTTTTTGTGATGAAGATGCTTCTTCGCTATACCATAAATTGCTCTACAAAATGACCAATAACATTAATATAGCTGGAGCGGAGATATTGCCGTTTCGTATGTATTGTGAGATTTACGGGCCCCTTCAAATACCTGTTTTGGCCTAACCTTGCGGTGAAAATAATGGCAATAGTAGCGCACCATTTGCAAATACATACAGGATATATTGCTATACAAATTGAGACCAGCAACACCAACATAGCCCTAGCGGTTGCGGATAAATTGCCGTGTTCGTGTATTTTCGGTGTGACGGGCCCATTGAAACGAATTTTGACCCAAATCCTACGTCCTGACAGAGCCCTGTGGGTAACCATTATAATAATTATTATAGAGGTATATTTATTCTACCAAATGAGCCTACATAGTTTTGTTCAGATTTCTACATCGGTTGTCGGGATACAATAAAGAACGTCATTTTCCAGGGGTTTTCGGTTCCCAAGTAGAAAATTTGCGGCAGGAAAATGTTGGAATCGGGCTGCGTGCCTAACTGAACTAAAATAGAAATAAGCATTCAAATTAGCTATTTCGTTAATCAATACACGAAGTCAAAGTTTAGTTTTATAATGCGTGTCGCTCTAAAAATCCAGTAACGGTCATTGTCAAATTTTACTATTGTCACGGCTAGTAAGAATTCTTCGCTTGGTTCGTTTCACTTACTACACTCCAAATTCAACAACAGCGTTATAATCTTTGTTTTCCTTGACGTTCAATGCTTTTTTTCAGGTAATCAAGTACTGGGAATCCTTCCTTCCCGAAGCGAAAGCTGTGAACGTATGAATTTGAACCAAATCGGAAACTCTTAACTCCATACAGAGAGATCTTATTATTTCTACTATGTACTTTTTATTTTCTACACGTCCGTACTTTGTTATCCAAATATTATTATTACTGTATAGTTATTGTATCGTTTCCCCTGTTAAAGTTATAATTTTGGCTAAATTACTCTTAGAAATATTTATTATTCATACACTGTCTTGCTGGTATCGAGAACTTAGGAAAAAATGTAAAAAATTCAGTATATGTGTGTGCAAGAAAATGTTTATTCTAGATGGAATCGGATATAAAATGTATACTCTGAGGGGAATGTGGTAATGTTGTGTCAAGATTTGCACGACCGCCGTCGAAGCAGATGACGTGATTTTTGATATTGGCAAATCTCGCGTTTGGGTTTTATGTATTATTTAACACATGTTAAGAATACTCTAAAATAATTACATTGGCTAAAATTACACATCTTTGTCACACATTAATAATAAGTAACGACCGAGTTTTTGCTCAGAAGAAAATTCCAACAGTTGCTCCTACAGAAGCAAAAGTCCTATTGAATTAGGGTTTTTAGTTTGATACATTTTGGGATAGGGCTTTTGGATTTTTTTGTTATACTTAGCTAGCAGTACGTAACTGAATC
>JASANE010006769.1:0-16010 GCA_030248225.1 Trileptium ribeirensis
TTATGCTTTTGCAGAAATCATAGTTTTTTCAAAGTTTCAGTAAAGACAAGTGTACCGAACAGCTACACTAACATGAACCGTTTATATGCAATGGTTGTAGAATTGACAGTCATTCATTCAAATGTTTGTACGCACGATTCTAGCCGACGAGTTCGAACGAGCACGGAAAGTGACCGTATACGTACAAATCCTTGAATGCACGGAAATGTATCCTACAACCGACTGGTAACAATCTGTTTTGCGCTCAGAGATTTACGCACAGCTTAAACTATATAACCAGCATTACAAGTAAACAGTGTATCTTGACAAGTTGTTGTCAGTGCAACGCTTTTACATTTTCCAAATTCAGTGCCTAGAGCTCTTGTATCAGCTTCTCTGGTGATTGTTTACAATGTATTTTATTTTAGCTATCCGAAGGTAGCCTCGGCCTTCCAGATCGAGAATATTTCATACAATCTAGCGACAGATTTGTGCAAATCCGACGTGACTATTTGGACTATATGGTGGAAGTATCAAAGCTTCTTATTCGAGATGAAAACACAAAAGATGCACCCAAAGGAATCGATGGAGCTATGAACATAATCGAGAAAGAACTGAGAACGTCGTTCAAAAATGTCTTGAACTTCGAAATCGAATTGGCCAAGGTTAGTTATAACAAACCAATTTTAACCTGTATAAGGGGTCGATTCTGAAACGGAGGCTTGTTAGCTGCTTATATTTTCACACTACAGTAATGAACGTGGTGATGATAAATTTTGTGAAACCACTACAATATATTAGGACTTAAGTCACTGATGTTACCTCTGGTTTCTCCTATAGGTTGTATTCATATCCAAGATTCCTTTCCACTATTTGTGCCCATTATCAATGCGTACTAAAAGCAATACTGCCACTAAGTACAGTTGTTCATAAACAATTCATGATAGAAACAAAATCCAATAATTTTAGACAAATTATAAAGCACTTAGGTGCAGGTTTTTTAGAACTTACTCAAAATTGGCGTGATTTTTACCCTGTGAATTACCTCTGGGCAGTGAAATTGCCCTAGCCCTACCTGCGATTCGTCACGTCGCACTAGCAACTCTACGAAAACCCTTTCAGAAAACTTCAACAACACAACAAAACGTTAAAAACTTATTTTGAAAAGCAAAATTATTTTGCATTTGTGATAGATCATCCTGTTTCTTGGTTACTGCACTAAATACAAACTTTTATTATAACAGTGTCTACAGCTCAAGAACGGACGGGTGAATATCCGTAATTATTTATCATTGATTGCGTTTAACCATCCGTACACTATGCTAAAAACATATATCTACTTTTCCAAAAGCACGGGTTAAAAAGTAGAATTTCGTAGTTTTCGTTTACAACATACAGTAACGGCTAGTGATGTGATAAAAACGTTCCAAGTACAGGTGATATTGGATATTTCATTAGCCGCTACCATATCTAGTGAATAACCATTTGACAAATGGCCAACAGAGTCTTATGTGTCTAGATGTTACTCTTGTATCGTTTTGGCTACCCATTAATTAATAGTTAACACTACACGTAAAAGTCCCAGCGAAGTATCTGGTTTAAAAAGGCAACTTGGGCAGTTCTTCTGTTATTTACTATCCAGAATATATTCGTAAAATGAATGGGGTGATGTGGGGGGAAATTTCAAAATAACCACAAATTCACCGATGTACTGGGAAAAAATGTCAACTCTTACGTAACCATACGCCAACTGTATATTTTCTCAAACCGTAAACCTTATTGGAATTATAAAAGTTGTGTTTTGTGCTTCGCGGAAGTATTTATCTGATTTTTACAAAATGTGAATATATTTTTGTCAATTTTTCAATATTAGTGGTCCGCACAAACAAAAACATTACAATAATACTGTTCACGTCTTTATTTTGACCGCTTGTTTCTTAAATTCCATGACTATTCATCGCATTTAAATGTTTCTATTCGCATTGTTTATAGATTCAACGCAAAGCAGAAGATCGGCGAGATGTATGGGCACAGCAAAATTATTATACGCTTAAAAATCTTACAAAATCCTTCCAAGTGGTAAGTCCCTGTGGTGTTTATTTTATTAATCGTTGCATAATAATGCGTACTTAGTATAGTACTGGCCTGTGGCGAGTATGTTAGATCTTTCTATACCCTATTCAAACTCTCTAGGCTTTGCGTTAAACCGTGTTGACAATGTGTTCGGTCTTATCAGACATCCGATTCAATCGTTATGATCTGACCTCGGCCGATCTGTGGTCACTTGGCATTCCATCCGATACGACCTAATTGAGGGCCTACCGCATACAGTGTCCATGTGCATATATATTTTCACCAACTTTTGAGTTATATATAATAAAATTGCGCATATATCGGATGGAATCGAGTATAATAACACCGGAGATTACGTGAACACTTTATAAACAATTAGTGCTTAAACAGGATCGGATCGAGGTAGATCGTATAGGTGAGAACACAGTGTGAAGACGCCAAAACATGTTCCTGGAAATCGCTTCATGGCTTTTGCACTGCATTGTTTAAAGCAAATCCTTATGGCATGATCTGGAATATGGACGCTTTGTTGGGATTCGGATTGAATCTAATGGTTACATACAGTAAATGTATTCGTGTGCTTCGTAGTTGCAGAATATGTACCTAATTGAAATTATAATATTGTTTATAGAATATGCACATAATTATAGCCTAAAATTCAATCGCGTTTCTTTTAGGCAATGAACGTTAAACATATTTTTTTTCAAAATCAGGAAACTGTAGCTCAAAATGGGTCATATTTATTTTCGACATAACAAAAGAAATGTAGTTTTGGAAGTGTTCTTAATAAACACCTGTTATCGACCCGAAATATCGCGATCCTTTCAACAAAATTTTTCCATGAAACTTTTGAAGCAATTTTATTGGATTGAATTGTTCAGAAATAGCATTGCTACGTAAAATAGGGTATGGGACAATGCCTTCGCTCAACTGTTTTACACTTGCAACGAAAATTGTGACTGAGTGGATTATAGCAGTCGACGACAGAAACCGACACCTTTCACCCTATTTGTTCAAATAAACGCATTAGCCAACTTATACTGTCACATCAAGACCCCTAACGGGCAAATGTGATTGTGGACCTAACAAGAATATTTCTGATCGTTAGAAAAAATCAACAGGTTCATAATAGAACCCAATACCTCAAGTCTTACGCGCTTTTGATCGAGCCACTAAGCTGCTCAGCTGACGTTTTTCTTATTGCACAACTATGAATAAAGTTAATTAATGCAATATTTATGCAGCAAATTTGGTTCTTCAAATAATTATCAACATCCCATACACGATTTTGCAGATAGACTGGAAGACATATTTTGCCGAATTGTTTCCTGACAAAGTGAAGCACATGATTCACGATCAAATGCTGGTTATAGTAGAATATCCGCATTACTTTGAGAAACTTGGTAAATTGCTAGAAACAACAGAGCCAACGTAAGTTATACTATTTTACGAATGACAATACCCGATACATGATTTGATTGGCCAGACATAACTGTATGTATGAATTAGGTTTTACAGATAAGTTTAGAATTGTTTACTATTTTGTAGCGTCAAACAGTATTGGTTTAGTTGTATTCAAACTATTAAATATTATTATTAAAACAACAAGATCTGGCGTAGCTGAGTAGTCTAACACCTTCAAAATATATTTTTATTATTTATTCTATTGCTTTTTAGAGCTTATAAGCATTTTGTCGTATAAGGTTTGTACACAAACGGCATGTTTTAGTAAGTGTTAAGCACTATCTATAGCGCGGTTTTTGGACACTCTATTTTTTCCAGCAGTCTGCAAAGCTTCTTGCTTTTTATGCGTACAATATAATTAAGCGGCTAGGTTGGCGAATTACCACGAACTAATTATTGTAAAAATTAGTCTTCAAAGATCATCGAGAAAGAAACAAACCAAAAGCAAGAAAGAAAACCAGAATCAGATTCTTACGCAGCTGTGTAATAAATTTGATAAAATATTAAACGCCACAAGATATAATTCAGAAACGAATAGAAATTAGTTTGGGCTGTTCTGTAATCTTCAGCTGGGCTTGCCAGAACTAATAAAATTCACAACGAGGATATTATATTTTACGATGAAACGGTATAGTGAATTATTTTTTATGAAGCTTTTGAATTGATGCAATACTTCAGTACTCCGTACTGCAGTAAAGGCCCCACGGTAGTTGCAATTTATTTGGAGTTTTATCAAAATATATATCAAACGGCTCCAGTAGTGAAATCTCAAACGGCGTTAAAATCTTAGTTTTTATATCGTTAATTGCTAAAAAAGATTTATTGAAAATATCGAAATAAAGACGCGGACCAATATGGGTATGTCGCAGTCGATGAGGCAAGTAATTATATCGAAATAAAGACGCGGACCAAGATGGGTATGTCGAAGTGGATGAGGCAAGTAATTATATCAAAATAAAAACGCGGACCAAGATGGGTATGTTGAAGTGGATGAGGCAAGTAATTATATCAAAATAAAGACGCGGACGAAGATGGGTATGTCCAAGTGGATGGGGCAAGTAATTATATTAAATTAAAGACGCGGACGAAGATGGGTATGTTGAAGTGGATGAGGCAAGTAGTTATATCAAAATAAAGACGCGGACCAAGATGGGTATGTCGAAGTGGATGAGGCAAGTAATTATACCAAAATAAAAACGCGGACCAAGATGGGTATGTTGAAGTGGATGAGGCAAGTAATTATATCAAAATAAAGACGCGGACGAAGATGGGTATGTCGAAGTGGATGGGGCAAGTAATTATATTAAATTAAAGACGCGGACGAAGATGGGTATGTTGAAGTGGATGAGGCAAGTAATTATATCAAAATAAAGACGCGGACGAAGATGGGTGTGTCGAAGTGGATGAGGCAAGTAATTATATCAAATTAAAGACGCGGACGAAGATGGGTATGTCGAAGTGGATGAGGCAAGTAATTATATGAAAATAAAGACGCGGACCAAGATGGGTATGTCGAAGTGGATGAGGCAATTAATTATATCAAAATAAAGACGCGGACGAAGATGGGTATGTCGAAGTGGATGAGGCAAGTAATTATATCAAATTAAAGACGCGGACGAAGATGGGTATGTCGAAGTGGATGAGGCAAGTAATTATATCGTAATAAAGACGCGGACCAAGATGGGTATGTCGAAGTGGATGAGGCAAGCAATTCACGCGACCCGAAGATGTCAATGTTGCTTAAACATCTGCTTGGCAGCGATAAAGGCAGTAGCAAAGATTGACAACTGTACTTGTGGAAGCAATAATAGCTATATTTATGGAACCGTTCAATAGATATAGATATTGGAATCAAGACTATTAAATTTACAGGATCTGTAACGTAAGATAAAATGGATATTCTCAGGAGAAATGGGTCAAGCCGTGAACCTATATATCTCAAAAGTGCACCAATTCTCTTTAAGATGAAGGTTTTAAGCGTTCAGCAACATTGACTCGACCAATCGTTGTAGCGTGCACGGAATTCATCGTATGTAAATGTTACAAGGATTGTAGTCAGGAATGTATGATTCTTAGTGATTATTACAATTATTTACAATTTTAATCGTCTAACATTATATAAATGTTAACTTGCATTTGCTGGGCTCCTCTTAGCTGATTGATTTAAGTAATAAGGAAACAGTTATTCATTCTAAGTATTCCTAATATAATTTACCGATTTGTGTATCAGTATAATGAAAAATCACAGAATTTCAAATGTCTATTTCGACTCGGCTTTGGGATTGACCTAGACAGAGAGTTTAACGGAGATCAACGGAGTCTTCGATTTTTCATGGAGAATCGAAAATATAATTAGTGTGTCATGAGCAAAACGAGGCCGCCATAAAAAGAAGCCGGGTTACATCGACTTTCCCTGGTATTATCAAACGATTTGTATAATTTATAAAATGATTCAATAAATATTGTTAGGTCAAGATGCTATAATTATAATTCTACTATGAATACACAAAGCACAGAAATAAAACAGACCTTTCTCGAGCCGAATCAGGTTTTGATAATTAAAGCAGCTTAGAGCTTTTTAAATATCACGGCGTTTGCAGCAAAGTCCATGATATTGCTGAACCCACTAGCGATCAGTTAAATGGGTTGACTGGTCAGACTTTTCTTTAAAAATGCAGGCTTGCTATCATCTTTAACTTATGGATGCGCTTAATTTGTATACTATATTTACTTATAGACTCAAACAAAACTATATCATCTGGAGTTATGTTCAAACATGGACACCTGATCTCGACCAACGGTTTCGACATTTGCACGATGTAGGTTGATAAGTTACCTGATGCCCTGCTAGGATCGTTGTGTTTAGGAAGATTGTTTTATCGCCTTACCAGTGCAAGGTATAATCAGCAATTTGGTCCAGTCCAAAGAGCGGTTAAAGCGCATTCCAAGCATTCATCGCTGAATCTTAAACCAAGTCGGCATTTTACAATTGATACAGAGATGACACATGTTTACTTCAGCGCTTAATCTGATTTGGACTCGAGAAGTGTGTACGCCCATTTATTTTATACCAAAATTATGGACATGGAAGAAGTCAATTACATCCTTTTTTATGTTACACATATAGAGTTAACAGGTAACCCAAGTAAAAGATCATATAAATGTTTTTTATTATTTAGGACCAAGTGTTATATTGTAATGAAATTACAATAATTTTTTTTTCAAAATTTACCGATTTTAGACACTTTGTTCCCTAGCTTAGATATGATTATAACAGTGCCAACATCTTGTAACTTATACATTGCGAAATTTGAATCAAATATCGCCATTCAGACAAAAGTTATCGATTTTAGACACTTTATTCCCTAGCTTAGATATGATTATAACAGCGCTAACATCTTACAGCTTATACATTTGGAAATTTGAATCAAATATCCCCATTCAGACAAAAGTTATCGATTTTAGACACTTTATTCCCTAGCTTAGATATGATTATAACAGCGCTAACATCTTACAGCTTATACATTTGGAAATTTGAATCAAATATCCCCATTCAGACAAAAGTTATCGATTTTAGACACTTTATTCCCTAGCTTAGATATGACTATAACAGCGCTAACATCTTACAGCTTATACATTACGAAATTTGAATCAAATATCGCCATTCAGACAAAAGTTATCGATTTTAGACACTTTGTTCCCTAGCTTAGATATGATTATAACAGCGCTAATATCTTGTAGCTTATACATTGCGAAATTTGAATCAAATATCGCCATTCAAACAGAAGTTATCGATTTTAGACACTTTGTTCCCTAGCTTAGATATGATTATAACAGCGCTAACATCTTGTAGCTTATACATTGCGAAATTTGAATCAAATATCGCCATTCAAACAGAAGTTATAGAAGGCAGCAACAACTATAGCTACAAGTGATCAACGATTTAATCACCTCACCCGTGAAAGTGCAGACTTCTTCTTTGTCTTGAGCGTTTGTCCCACTAGATTGCGGGGTACGCTTGTTTGCAAAGGCTTCTCCATTTAATCCGGTTGAGGGAATCGTTTGGGGTTGCACCGACAATCCTCATGTGTTCCTTCAGTCGATCCATCCATCTTTTCTTCGGTCTTCCGCGAGGCCGACGCCCTGGTGGGTCTAGCATGAACGATGTCTTTGCTACTGAACCTTCTTCCCGGGGAATGACGTGTCCATACCACCGCAGTCTCGATTCTTGTACATTCCTGACATGATCCCATTTTGTTATTTCCAAGCACCATCGCAGCATACGCATTTCCATTACTTGAAGGTCTTGCTCAGCTCTTGCTGTTGTTGGCCAGCATTTCGATCCGTATAGAGCAACGGGTCTTATGACGGATTTATAGACTTTCACCTTCAGGCGCTGTGGCATGCGGCAGTCACATAGAACGCCGGTTACTTGCCGCCATTTAGCCCAGGCAGCTGTAATCCTCGCACGAACCTCAGGAGTGAGGTCGCCGTCATGGACGATAGTACAAACATACAAACAAAAGTATATTGGTTTGTGCCAATCTTAATTAGATTTAAAAATATTGGAAATGTGTGTCACGTTTTCTGAGTTATGATATTAGTGTAAACAAGCAACAGCATTTATCATGAGCGCAATAATTATATGCAGCAATGTTATTTAAAGAAAACCCGATTTCAGTAGGTTTGCCAACCCTGAAAAGGTTTATTGGAAATGGGAAGAATAGGTCATCATGAATTATGCACTAAATTTCGCAGTACGGATGAAAAAATAATCAGTATCCAACGATCATAGCAAAGGTGCGCAACGGCGTTGCCAATTACCCACTGGGCATACCAGACGGTGATGAAGCTCTGGGCCAACCTCGTTCTACCACACTCTATCCCTATCTATCCCTTCAACAAAGCATAGTGCGTATTGTAGGTATTATATATATATATATATATATATATGTATATATATATCATACATGCCGACGGTCGGTCATGCCAGGGGGGGTAGAGGCCCCCACGGGGGGGTCGCGGCCATCCCAGGGGGGTAACCCCCCCCTGGCCGGCCAAATTTGTCTAGGGGGGGTCGATCTCGTGAGGACCTTTTTTTTGGTCCTCGCAGCCGTTACTAGTATTATTAACCCTATATGAGATGGAAATGGAGGATATAAAAAAGTCTATTTTCATCGTTACGTGGTTTACTAAAAAGGAAATTGTCCAGCCTTCCACATTCCTTGATTGCAGCAGCCACGTTTCACAAAACTGTTACCGACCGTATTCATTCGTTTGTTAAAACGGCTTCGTCTTAAAACCATTTAATTTAGCCGTGTGGAATTTCGGTTAACTTTTATTTCAGGGAATGACGTCGTCAACAAAAAGCTTTCCACAAATTTATGCTGCATATGCACCACTAGCAACAAGCAGGCACAATTTGCGCAAGTTTTTGCACTAAGGTCAAGCTTTAAAACTCGGACAGCGGTCAAGTCACCCTCAGGGGAGGGGGTGCTGCGCACCCCCAAGGGGGGTAAAACCAGCCGGGCCTTTCGGCCCGGGGGGGGTAACCCGAGGGGGGGGTCCGGACCTCAGGGGGGGGGGGTGACCCACCTACCCCCCCTGCTAGCATGTATGATATATATATATAAGTTATGCCCTGTACATTTGATTTCTCTTTTATAAAATACACTGGATTAGTTTGACAATGAACAAGTCAACATTTCACGACCGTTGTGGTAGCTCTAAATAAATATTTGATTTTGCAGTGACTGGTATGTATTTTTGGAAACACTTTCAAAATGCTGTGTCTTTTTACGGATACCAATAATCGTGTACTATGACGTTCATTTATGAATTATTTTATATTTATCATTCAAAATTTTTTAGCGTATGTGCTTGAATAATTCGAACGATTCCTGTAATCACAATGCAATTTTGTTTTATTCCGAAATTCCAAATGCATTTCAAAGTTCCAAAATATAAATAATTATTCGATATTGTAAATTTCTAGATTGGATATATTCGTATAAATTCAGTTGTTTGATTTCAGACTTTCGAGCGATCACTGTCAGGCCGAACTTCGCCAATTCCTCGATGGCTTCGGTGTGTAAATATGGCAAAGAATTGGATGAAATTCGCAGCAGGAGCACTCTATATCGACCGTTATTTCGATGTAAAAAATATCGATCGAGTACGAAAATGGGACTAATGTATATTGCCCCAGAAGGGGTTGCCGGCAAAATGTTCCTACCTACTGGCTAGTACTAGTGATCCATTATCAGATGTACACATTGAAACTTTTGGGAGTAGAATTCGCGATATCGTGCCGACAATGGGTATTTCGAAAGTTTAATGATGTATATAAAACGTACAGATTATAAATAACGATCCACCAGCAAATAAAACTTGCTACAGTCAAAATGTTGGTACATCTTATCGTTTTCCGTTTCGCATGATTGTCAGCACCACGGTATTTCCAGTTGTAGCGGGCACTTTTTCGTAGTTTCACTAGTAGTTATATATTTGGACTTTTTTCTGCGAAATAGCATTCAAAGTGCAAGAAACAAAAAATCATACATTGGAATAGCAAATTCGTATCTTATATGCAATGAATATAGTTTTGCATCTGATCGGTGTGCGTGATGGCGTGAAATATTCAATGCGCATACGTAATCGTGAAACTCTGAGCGATTCAATATTGGTGATCATAAACACTGATTTACTGTTCCTTGTTGAATCAATGGAACTAGAGGCAACAGGGTAAACTCGGAACAAAATACAAAACCCACTTGGATGTAAACAAGTTGGTTTTGTTTGTGTCTGGAAAAAATGTTTATCACTAACCCAAGAAGGCTCATTAAATGTAATTTACCTAGGATATTTTTTGTTGACGGCTTCGTTTATCATTCAAATTCTCCGCAAAAAAGTTGTTAATACCATTTATGAAACAAACCTTACAAGCTGATTGCTACTTGGTTAATAAGGTATGTATTGAAATTTTGCCGTTGAAACTTTATTTGAACTTTGTGTGAATGTTTTCGATTACACTCTGATGTTTAATCAAGTCCTTTCACACTGACGGTCCGCTATGAATCCCACACATTGGTGGAACCAAGGTTTGGGAGCCGTGCAGTCGTAATCGTGGACTTAGTTAATTCCATATGCTATCTTGTGAAACAGATTCTCTAAGCACTTAATTATTCCATTGTTGGGCTTTTTGTCATTTAAATATGATCCCATAAGTAGTGGCATTTGGAGCATATAATATTTATTTACGAAAATCCTGTGACACTCTTAACGCAACAACGGCCTGTCGGATAGATGTCGGTGAGTGCTTAAAATTTTGTCTTGCGCCAACTAATGCGGTTTTGAGACTTAGATTCATAGCTTAACATCTTTACCTATTGTCACTGAAAAACCCTTGCGGCTTCGCGTTATAAACGTAGTAGATTACAAATTTGCGAAGTTTCGTTTTAAATTTTGTACCTCCGGTAGGGGTTCACGTTTTGTTATAAAAATGTATGTGTATAAAGGCCTTTGCTTCTGTATATCTTGTTGACAATCTTAGACCGAACAACCCATCCTTTCATGTCTAAATTTCAAATTCTTTGGATACCATCAAGTACTTGTTTTAGAAAGTCGAGAACTTTTAGAAAATCGAGAAACTACAGTTTTAGGCAATTGATATTATAAAAAAAGTAATTCAATATTTTCGAGGAGTCCAGACTGTAGCTGAGATTTCGCCATAAAGGGCGCTTAGTATTTGCTAGTCAGGTAAGGCTTTTACTATGTTTGGGCTCATGAGTAAACCATGTATATTGCTGTACAACATCACTGGTTTGAAGGTGCAACCCTACATTTTTGTTAAAGTTTAGAGTTTTTAGAATGCGCAAAAATACAGGACATCGTGTGTTGTCAAAAGCTGGAGTGGAATTAATATTCTAAATGTTCCTGAAAAACAACTACTACTTGTGCTTATATTGGTTTTTCTTTCCGAAATTATACATTCGTGGTTTCACCAGCCATTGCCACATTTCCTTTATATAGATTCGTGGTAATTATGGCATATTAATGGACACTGTAATTCGTTTGATTTTGATTATTGTCGAAATGGTTGATAGTTCCCGAAATCTGAGAAGTTATGTGAACACTAATTTTGCCAGATGCGCGAGCTCTAACGGTCGGATACTGAAATGCCAAAAGATACTAATGCAGTCAGGCAGTGTAGTATGCTTGTTAGGTAAAAATTGAAAAATGGGTTACGGCCTGACAGCTAGCACAAGATTCTATCATCAATGTTTCGGTGTCTTATTTGCTTTTTCCGTCAAATATCTAGAATTTTGCAGGATTTTTGTCATCGGACGAATTTTATTGTTAGTTTTTTCTGTTTTCACAGATTACCGAAATTGTGAATAATATCAAACACAACTTCAACGTTAATGTCCTTCAAAAAGTAAACTGGATGGATGATATAACGCGCAAGAAGTCGATAGCAAAGGTTAATCTTTGTATGTCTATTGATTATAGATGTAGATTGTCGAACGTCTGGCGGGTTAGGGGATCGTCGACGATGGGTGAGAGGAGATCCTAAATGTTGCGATATTTCTAGGAACCCAAAATTTTCCCAAATTTTTGTGTATTTGCAATAAATTTTACCTAATTTCCCCTATATCTTATCAATATTAGTCCAATTATTGCCACTTTTCACTCTATTTTTGCCAATTTTCGCTGAAATTTTCGGGATACTTGGAGGTATGGGACTGAAAAGCTTTCGGGTTAGGGTAAATGCATCTAGTAGGATGCAACCCATAGGGCTAACACTCTTCTATCGATACCTATGATATTGATGCTGATATTTTCTTATAACGTAGTTCTATAGATGCCCAATTCGGTTTTCGCTTCGTAACAGTTGTTTATTTTGATATTTCTGGATGAAACAAACAAGTTCAGAGGCTGTCGTCAAAAATATGGCTTTCCAAGAAATCTACAACATACAATTTACGTTCACATGTTATCTTTATATAAACCCGATATATTTTTATAGATATATTATCAGATTTAGCAGCGCCCCACTACGGATCTAGAGATCAATAGTTATATCTATGCTGCTATAGTTATCTACAGTTATATATGTTGAGGCGAAAAAACAAAATTAAAAAACCTTTCATAGCTTACGTCTATTTTTTGTCTTTGACATTTTTTCCGCTTTGTTCCTGTGTCATACTTCGAATCTGAAGAAGAGACGTATAAAACGTTTATCACTTTCTGTTTAGCCAGGCCTTAATGAACAGCATATTAAATGAAAACCCTGTGTGTGTCCATTAGTCTCGAATGATGTAGTTAAATATGCTACCAAAACAGTAACCGAAGTGAAATGCGGATTAAATTTTGCTCAAACATTTAACGCATTAAATTTCGACCTCAATCAGAGTTCAAAAGAGACCAGCATAATAGTTTCGAGCATAGTTTAGTACAACTGATACTGCGTGCATTGTGAAGCAATGCGCTAACAGTATTTGTCGTGCAGCGTTTGTTCACAGGTGCGTTGTTATTCGCTCACTTTGCAGAGATAACTAAGAAACCGAGCAACACCTCACAAATGGTGTAGTATACGAGACTCGCATCCAAACGATCCAGATTCAAGCCGCCGTAGCAGCAAAAATTTATTCAACATTGGGAATAATGCGCATTGCTTCATACGAAAAATGGTTATACAACTTGTTAGCAAGCTCTAGTTTACGGGTTCTATATCATTTTTCTATGGGGAATACCGGCAAAATATGATCATATGAGGAACAATATGTCTTTTGGTATTTACGGCAAAAAGTACACATTGAAACCTCGATATTTCTTCATCAGTATAAAGCATGCTTTCTACATTATAATTTTAAGTCAATATTATATCTGCAGTTTAGATCAACAGGTATCCCAGAGTTTTATATTCTACAATGAGCACGTCCCAATTAAGAAAAGCGTAAACGCAAAATAAACTATATTTTCTTTGCAGGCGCAGGATATGAGCGTGTGTTTAGCTGAGTGTTGTTAGCGTTCACGTTGTGAGGAACCTTAAGGATCTGAGCATAAGCGCCCTCATTGCTCAGTATAGCGTGTGTTTAGCTGAGTGTTGTTAGCGTTCACGTTGTGAGGAACCTTAAGGATCTGAGCATAAGCTCCCTCATTGCTCAGTATAGCGTGTGTTTAGCTGAGTGTTGTTAGCGTTCACGTTGTGAGGAACCTTAAGGATCTGAGCATAAGCTCCCTCATTGCTCAGTATAGCGTGTGTTTAGCTGAGTGTTGTTAGCGTTCACGTTGTGAGGAACCTTAAGGATCTGAGCATAAGCGCCCTCATTGCTCAGTATAGCGTGTGTTTAGCTGAGTGTTGTTAGCGTTCACGTTGTGAGGAACCTTAAGGATCTGAGCATAAGCTCCCTCATTGCTCAGTATAGCGTGTGTTTAGCTGAGTGTTGTTAGCGTTCACGTTGTGAGGAACCTTAAGGATCTGAGCATAAGCGCCCTCATTCGTATCGCCGCGCGGCTGACAGTATAGCGTGTGTTTAGCTGAGTGTTGTTAGCGTTCACGTTGTGAGGAACGTTAAGTATCTGAGCATAAGCACCCTCATTGCTAGATGCAGTATAGCGTGTGTTTAGCTGAGTGTCGTAACCTTCACCTTCGAAACCTAAGTATCTGACCCTACGCACCCTCTTCTCCTATATAGCGTTAGATATTTTTACTTTTCTCCTCACACTATATCAACCCCCATCTGAGTGTTGTTAGCGTTCACGTTGTGAGGACTTTCATATTAAACACCCTCATCTTACTCCATACCCACCAAACTACCCCATATAACCACCCATCCCCCCCACCTAACACCAAACCCCCCATATACCCAAACCAAAAGAACCTTTAGGATCTAGAGCATAAAGGGTGCCGTCTCATTCTAAAACCCCTTGCGTCGAGTATAGCGTGTGTTTAGCTGAGTGTTGTTAGCGAACCCCCCTTCACGTTGTGAAGAACCTTAAGGATCTGAGCATAAGCGCCCTCATTGCTCAGTATAGCGTGTGTTTAGCTGAGTGTTGTTAGCGTCCACGTTGTGAGGAACCTTAAGGATCTGAGCATAAGCTCCCTCATTGCTCAGTATAGCGTGTGTTTAGCTGAGTGTTGTTAGCGTTCACGTTGTGAGGAACCTTAAGGATCTGAGCATAAGCGCCCTCATTGCTCAGTATAGCGTGTGTTTAGCTGAGTGTTGTTAGCGTTCACGTTGTGAGGAACCTTAAGGATCTGACGCATTAACCCCCCCTCCCCCCCCCCAGGTCCTATAGCGTCGTGTTTAGTGCTGAGTGTTGTTAGCTGTGTAGTTGTGAGACCCCATAACCCCCTAACGCTCATTGTTCAGCTAGCGTTCACGTTGTGAGGAACCTTAAGGATCTGAGCATAAGCGCCCTCATTGCTCAGTATAACCTGTGTTTAGCTGATTGTTGCTAGCGTTCATGTTGTGAAGAACCTTAAGGATCTGAACATAAGCGCCCTCATTGCTCAGTATAGCGTGTGTTTAGCTGAGTGTTGTTAGCGTTCACGTTGTGAGGAACCTTAAGGATCTGAGCATAAGCGCCCTCATTGCTCAGTATAGCGTGTGTTTAGCTGAGTGTTGTTAGCGTTCACGTTGTGAGGAACCTTAAGGATCTGAGCATAAGCGCCCTCATTGCTCAGTATAGCGTGTGTTTAGCTGAGTGTTGTTAGCGTTCACGTTGTGAGGAACCTTAAGGATCTGAGCATAAGCTCCCTCATTGCTCAGTATAGCGTGTGTTTAGCTGAGTGTTGTTAGCGTTCACGTTGTGAGGAACCTTAAGGATCTGAGCATAAGCGCCCTCATTGCTCAGTATAGCGTGTGTTTAGCTGAGTGTTGTTAGCGTTCACGTTGTGAGGAACCTTAAGGATCTGAGCATAAGCGCCCTCATTGCTCAGTATAGCGTGTGTTTAGCTGAGTGTTGTTAGCCGTTCACGTTGTGAGGAACCTTAAGGATCTGAGCATAAGCGCCCTCATTGCTCCTTGCCCGCGGCCGGGGGGGTGATGTATAGCGTGTGTTTATAGGCTGAGTGTTGTAGCTTCACGGGACCACGAACCACTTAGCGTTCACGTTGTGAGGAACCTTAAGGATCTGAGTCATTAAGCCTCCTTCATTGCTCAGTCGAGCGTGTGTTTAGCTGAGTGTTGTTAGCGTTCACGGTGTGAGGATTCTGTTGGTTCTGTGCATAAGGGTCCTCTTTGGTCAGTTTTGGTGTGTTTAGCTGAGTGTTGTTAGCGTTCACGTTGTGAGAAACCTTAAGGATCTGAGCATAAGCGCCCTCATTGCTCAGTATAGCGTGTGTTTAGCTGAGTGTTGTTAGCGTTCACGTTGTGAGGAACCTTAAGGATCTGAGCATAAGCGCCCTCATTGCTCAGTATAGCGTGTGTTTAGCTGAGTGTTGTTAGCGTTCACGTTGTGAGGAACCTTAAGGATCTGAGCATAAG
>JASANE010006770.1:0-18645 GCA_030248225.1 Trileptium ribeirensis
ACTTGCCTTCGATCGCTGTTAGATTACCGGTCAAAAAATAAAAAATTATACAATCTTCAGGCGTCGAAATTTTCGGTGGGATTTTCAGTCAGCGGAGTTATGACTTAATATCAAGGCTTACAGATTTTTCAATATCAAACATCAATATTACTGCGTTTCTTTATCAACGACGTTATACGATTTGATCATGTCTGTCTAACTATTTATAACGCGTCAGTCCAAAACATTAAAAAAAACTTTTATTAAACACCAATAAACAACAGCGTTATCGGTAGTAGCTGCAACTCTTTACGACAGACCATAAATAGAACTGATAAAACAGATTGAACTGAATTCTGCCTAAAACTGTCGGCTTCATAGTCCATAAAATTATCAATAAATAGTTAGCGGCTGACTTGCATATTCATCACTGCTGATATTTATTGTCATCACGTAAATGATTTTCATATAAATGATTTCTGCCATTTGTTTTGTTTATAATAAATGCATCAAACATAATATCGGCAATATTGATATTTCAGACTAATTCAAATAAGCCTCGCTCTATATGTGATCCCTTTCATACCGGCGTCAAACATTTTCTTCTATGTCGGGTTTTTGATCGCGGAACGTGTGCTATATTTGCCGACGTTTGGCTACTGCTTATTTATTGGAACAATCTTATGCTACTGCCTTCGACAGATATCAAACGATATAGTTAAGGTTAATTTCACAAAATATACAACAAATATCAGTTTTGTAACTCATTGAATAAATTAAAATCAAATTGGCAATGATTATTAAACTGACAGATATAACAAAACCTTTCTAATGCAATTATGAGAAATGAAGTAAATTTAGATAACTCTCGTGTTGAAATCTTGATACCAAATTCTGCACTGAAAGCACTGGGTTTAGCACTATTCTTTTATAATATTGTCTAGCCACTACAATCCAAGTGCATAAAACTTAAATCCTGTGCAGCGAATAGCGGAAAAACTTTTTTAATGATAATTCATAGTTGCGCATTTGGACGAAATTGGCGATACAGGTGATAACAGCAACATTTTGTCGAATTTGGCTTGTAGATGGTTTCGCTCCTTATTTAGTAACAAAATTTAAATGTTAGAGTGCGCTCAACGATATTGACCTGTCAGAGTAAAAATACATGTGCAATGAAATTTCGAACCCAATAGAGCCAAGTAATCCATAAAATATATCTGTAAAATTTACACGAATTTTGATCCAAAAATATTGGTTTTTATTTTTATATTCCCAGAGAAAAATATTGGTTTAGAGGACACAAACTCAATATTTTATCCAGTGCCGCCAGTCAGTGTCGAGTTTTAGTAGCAACAGCAGTACCTACGCGGTTTTAGCTCAAAAATAGTGGTTTTTGCTCTATTATTCATATACGAAAGGGGTAATTAGCTAAGTATTATGCTTACGAATGCAATATTTTGTTATAATTGCATTGTGAAACTTTTTTATCACATCACTTTAGCAGCTGCTATTCTATAAGCAAAAACAAAAAATTTTGGACTAAAATTTTGGATTTTCGAAAATTTGATTTTAGACCAAAAGTGTTTTAATCTCTGGTAAAATTAAAAAGTAGATATATGGCAGTAATCAAAAAATTATCTTACGGCAAAATGATTTTATTAAGTAAGAAAAAATAATTTTTAAGATTTTCTTTATCTGTGGAAGTTTTTAAAAATTTTATAGGTCTCCCGATACACATTATAGAGCCCAATATATATACATATAAAAATTGGTAGGTGTCTACAGAGCATACTAACACAAAATTGCAAACGGTCGATGGCATAGGACAAGAAATTTATGGTTTTAATTACCTATAGCGTAAACACAACGGTGATTAGCTCTTTGTTAGACGTTGAACGGTGTTATAGTACTAAAAGGAATGTATCAAGAGCAACAAACAGTGGTAGCTGAAAGTATTTTTGCCAGACATTAATTGTATATCTTGCAGGATAACATGCTTGACATGTTCACCGAGATTCTAGTTGTAGTTTATTCATTGTTGTAAATTGTTTTTACCAAATATTTATTCTCTATCTATTAAGAAAACATGCTAGGCATTTTCACTTTCTAAAGAACTCAGATAATGTATTCTATATTCCTATAAATCATTTTGTTGTTAAAAAATTTCTGTATACCTATTAAGAAAATTTGCTTGGTATTCTAGCTATATAGGGAGTTTAGAAATGTTTTCTATATTCCTATAAAGCGTTTTTATTAAAAATGTAGCTTATATCTAGTAAGAAATCATGGTTGGTAATTTCAATATCTAGAGAATTCAGATTGTGGTTTATTGTATGTATGTTAAGAAAAAATACATAGAATTTTAACATTCAAGAGAATACATTCTTGCTATTTACAATTCCTAGGTAATTCAGGTTGTGTTTTATTGCATTTATGTCAAGAAAAGATGCTAGGCATTTTCACTTTCAATGGGATTAAAATGTTTTCTGTATTCATAAAAATTATTTTTGTTAAAAATGTATTATATATCTAGTAAGAAAAGATACTTCGTATTTTTAATTACTAGGAAATTCAGATGGTGCTTGATTGTATATATGTTAAAAATGCATGAAATTTTAACTTTCAAGGGAATTTAAATTGTGTTTTCTATATTTCTTTAACGTATTTGTGTTCAAAATTATTGTATATCTGGTAAGAAAACATGCTTAGTATGTTCAATTTCAGGTAGTTGAAATTGTGTTTTATTGTATATATGTCAAGAAAACATGCCTGGTATTTTCACTTTATAAGAAATTCAAACTATATTTTCTATGCTTCTATAATGTATTTTTGCCAAGAATTTGTGCATTTGCAATACAAGTATGTTTGTCAATATTGTTTAATACTTTGCCAATACAAGTATGTTTATATCCATTAACAATATAATGGATATTGTTAATTTCGGTTATTAATATTAATTTATATACTATTCAATTATACATGTTGATATATGTTGATCATTATAGGTGGCCAAAGTCCGGAGGCTAAGGAGGAGGTCTTTGAGGGGGGAGGGGGTAAGTCAGAGGGAGAGAAACTTTTGAAACGAAAGGGACTCAGAAGTGTCCACTATTTCGCTAAACAATTCTCTAATTGTTGCCAATTTTCTCATATTTTTGCCAAAATTAACATGACTCTTGGGGAATTTTCGCCAAATTTTCACAAATTTTTGTGAATTTTCAGAAAATTTTCCGAGCGCCTTGGGATGGAGATGCTGTTGCACCTGCGGGGAGGGAAGCAGTGGTAACGTGAAGTCGAGCAGAACTCCTTTACCCCACCCATGCACATCTACAGTATATTATATAAGATGGAAAATAACGAGAATTAAGAACGTCTCGAATCCTAATCTAGAAAAAAATATTTTCATTCATTCATAAAGATAACAAATAAACCGGAGTCACTCAGAAATATTTTTTTCGTAGTCATCTTACTAATGTCATCTTACTAAGTCGTCATCTTATTGAAAATATATTAGATCCGCGAACTCCCTGTGAGTGCCCGCTAAACTCAAATGGCAGTACTCTGTCATTCATAAAAAAACTCAAAATAGATCAATTTTGTATAAATCCTGAAGTTTTAATAACTTTAACTTCTTACGTATTGAATTATATAATACGTCACCGCGTGGTTAGAACGTAAGTTACGTTTACGATACAATTGATATATTACTTGGCGTAATGCTTCATGTAAAGTATATACATAATATGCGCAGTTGCAAAAATTTAGGTAACAAATTGAATATGTAAACTCACGATAAAACAGAAATTTCTAAAGATTACGATCAAATATATAATCCTAACACTTAAGAGCATGTATTCATGATGGATTCGGGAAATTTTATTTACGCTTTACGTATTTTCATTATATCCGATGCCATAAAACGCCCATATTAAATATACATTGGTAATTATTGTATCATTTGACTCTGCACATCGAAGCTGTTCGGACATTATTCTATGGGACAATCTTTATGACTAAATTTTTTGCGATTTATTTTGGTTTACTCTTGTTTACCGGATAAAAAACAAATCCTACTAACGTATAAGTTTATTTCGCATTGACGATTTGAGTCGGCTAGAGCCAAAATCAGCTGAACCTGTCAACAAGATATGAACGATTGTATTCAAACGAGCTGTATTCGACTGTCCCAGGTCGGTTCAAAATATGTTCAGAATCATTAAAATTTTACGGATTTTACTGATGTTATGCGACTCAATTAGTCAATTCGGTTTGAAAAGCATCTTTGTTTCATAAGGTAAATTTACACACAGCGACAACTGTGTGTGCATATTTAAAGCCGTTTATGAAAACAAGTATGATAGCTGTAAATAGCACGATATTGCACAAATTTTAGCTCAACTTTAAAATCATAAGCACATACAATTGTTTTAATGTTATGCACAGAAAAATTTCCTTTTAAACCATGCTAATTCCACGGACAAATTACAATGTAATCCATGCCCCTGCTTCGTCAAGTTTAGTAAGTGATTCCAGGCGATCTCGTTTTATATCATTCTAATGCTATGAGCGCATTTGTAATATTTCCGTGTTTTTCATCAATGTTTGTCAGCAATTTCCCACAACTTGGTTTTTGACAATTCTAATTCTGTGGATGCATTATCGTGTCCTCCATGCTTTTTCTTAGTCAAATTTGGTCAGCGATTCCCGCCGATTTGGTATCAAGCAGTTGTGTGGATATATTTGCTTTCCACAATTGTTACCTGTCAATAATTTAAACGACTCCGGACAACTTGGTTTCGTGTGACCATTATAACCTAATGAATGCATTCTAATGTCTTCCATAGTTCTTCCTCGTCAAATGTGAAGAGCGATTTTGGTTTAGCCATTCCTAATTTTATGGACGTATCAAATTCTTTCGAAACTTCGCCGCTAAACGCAATGTTTCCTGTGGATTCCACCAACATGTTGGAGATGTTCTAAGCGTTTTAAATAAGGTATACCTCGATAAACGGAATTTTTGTTTCCAATCTAGAACACACAGATTTTGGATGGACTATTATAATTGCATAACGTCTGAAGTTAGTGATTTAGCCAACAGAAATTTTATGTCGCAAGCTATAACAAATATTACAAAAAATTAGAATATTTTATTAGTAAAAATGTTTAATTACACGGCTGTTTTAGGACATACTGGCAGGAATTGTGTGTGTCTTGATTGCTGTACATTGTTTGAAATCGGTCCAGGTGCGCTAATTTTAATTTTAAATAATATTAATAAACCGTATATAGAATGTTACTTGTTATATTAAAGATTAAAACATTCAATATCCACTATAATAAATAGTTTTCTGAAATATAACTGTGTGTCTCAATGTTCGTGTGTACTATCATGAGCATGTCTTTTTTAAACATAGAGATGGATTTGCTCACGGTCTTTTTACGTTTAGTTTACATTGTAAGTGTTTTGGCTGTGGCATTAACGCGGACTAATTTATACGATATTACCTACAGTTACTGCTCGAGTGAATATACGTTTTATTACACACTTGTGGCTACGATGACCACATTATACACTGCTGCTGTAATTCTTGTTGATCAGAAAAAACGAAAATATGCGTTTCTAGTTAGTTCCAGCCGCTAAGCATATGACAAGTGTCGCTTATGTGAGAAAAAATGTCTTGTCAATCCTAAAAACGTTATGGGGATTCTAGCTTAGTTCCTACGGTTATGCATGTCATAAATGTCCGGACAATGAGGATAACATTGTTATGCAGATCAGAGAACAAATCTGAAAATCTACTTATCTATCTAAATTTATTGTTATGTTTAGCAGAAAAAATTGAAAAGACCCGTTTCTAGCGAACAGTCGTATAGTGAAACATGGGTTTTTAATAGATAACGCTTTATGAATAAAATAGCTCTTAATCCTAGAATGTTGGATTTTAGTCGCCAGATTTTAGCTTTCGTATCGTTTTAGTTTCGCTCATTATGTTCAAATTGCAGGATCATCTCTTTAACGTCAACTCAGCAGTTAGTAATGCGGTAAACAATGCAAAACTGTAGAGCGTTAAATCGTTTTATTCTCCAACGTACGTTTTATTAATGTATAGTACTGTTTTTGTTCACGGTATGTGATAAGCCAACAATTATGCAAAACCTCATGATTGTCATGAAAAATTAGACAGCCAAGGCTTATCACGCTATATTCTGCGCATTCAATGTCCTAATGTTCAAACAGTATCTTACGAAGGGAGAATTCTGTATAGCTGGCTACTACTGAATTTTTGGAACTTGATACTTCTACTGGAAATGTTAGGAGTTTTTATATCGAATAATATGTCCCAATATTTTAGTTATATACCCGAAAGCGGTAATATTTTATGGCAAATGGGTTTGTTGTAAAAGATCTGCTGAACCTAAGTTATTTTGATAATGCTGGAGTTTCGAATATTTTAAAAACACCGCCAACTATAAAGTAGTGGCTATAGCGTAAAATAAGGTAATCGTATTTAATATTGATAATACATTGTATATGTATATTATTATTATGCTATAATTTATGTTGCAGAGATGCGATGATTGGCTTAGCGGTTTAAAATTGTTTCGATCAGGAATAAAGCTGTGTCCGACAGATTGGAATGCTCATTTTAATTTGGCAAATACGCTAAGTTATTTTGGCGAAAAGCAAGAAGCTATTTTAGAATATAGAGAAGCTTTAAGGTTACTAAAATTAAATTTTTGCTATATTCATCAGGTTGTTGTGTTAAAAGCTGACTTTAAAATTAGGTTAAACTGTTTTACTGTGTTACTCTTGTCACTGATCCTGCTCAAACAAAACACAATATAGACTATTGCGGGACTACAACCTAGTTTTACACAGCTGTAATATGCTTGTTTTATGAACCTATTAACTGAGAAAGAACGCGTCAACTATCAAATATATCGATCTATTGTCATGCAAAATAACACGTTGAAGATTTTGCTGATTTGTTTGATCTGCATTATGTACAGGATGGCAGTAATTCGTGTATTTATTAACGTTTTGATAAAATTGGTTACTTATCTTATATTGCAGAAGTTGGGTTTATTTCATTAACAGGTTTCCGGATAGTAGTCGCTTTTGAATGCTTTGAACATTTCCTTGTATACTACATGAATTTAAGTTCTACGCTGTAGATTTATCGATATATAGCAGTTTTATTAAGTTCCAAACAGTTTAGATGAACTTTTGAACATCTTTGACGAAAAATCTTTGAGATTTGGAACAATTCAGTATGCATTGTGATCTTAATATTTTATTTATAAAATTGTCTTTAACTTATGTTATTACTTTTAAGCAATAGTCTATCAAATTTCATGCTCCTAATTTTTCGGATACGTCCATGACGAACCTCTTTTATTTAACAACTTGGCAATGACGATGGTAGACTTGAATAATTGTAGCGAAGAACAGCAGATTTCGTAAGACAAATGATTTTATATGTCTAAATTTGCAGAGACTACCCTAACAAACGTCTTTCGTTAAACATGCTGGCTGTGGTGAGGCTAGATCTAAAAAGTCTTAGCGAAGCACTGCAGGTTTCCGAAATAACATCATTTTCATACTTCTAATTTTTCAGATGCGACCCTGACGAACCTCTTTCGTTAAACAGATTGGCCATGATGATGCTAGAGTTGAAAAATTTTAGCGAAGCACAGAATCTATTGAAAAAAGCAGTTTCCAATAAGTATGTACAACTTGTAATCATTTACGTCCATATTATTTAGGAATAAAGTTTTTTCGCAATATGTATAGAGCTTTACCGCTTTTGATTTATCTTTGCACTAAAGATTTTCAGGTATGATAGTCATGCCAAATGGATGTTAGTGGGTAATTACAAGGATTATAATACGTAAATTCCGCCCCAAAAATAGTTGGAAGCTAAATTTCAATTTTTATTGACTTATAAATGCCGTTTGTATTATTATTGAACGCGTGCTGCGTAATATTACAGCGCTAGAAAAGCTTTATCTAAATTAGCTCAGGTGTTACGAGGTTGCATGTGATAACGAATAACAGCAAAATAAGGGATGATTTTCTAACGGAAAGAAATTTTAACCCTTCAAAAAACGCCGACACTAAAATAATATCAATAGTTTATGTATGCTACGCCTTTATCGCGAAAAGTAAGAAAGTTAGAGCCTAGTCTGTCCAAGTATTCACAGGTTTTAAATTCTGCTGGTTTTGTTCTACGATTAAAACGAATTCCTTTATTTCATAAAAAGCCACGGAATGGTCTCACCGATGTCACCTAAGATGCTGCTGACTGTAAATTTATAAGCCTAAGTTGGTCCGCTTTCTTCAACGTTACAGATGAAAAGATCAAATCTAAGCTTATTTCGGGCTGAAAATAAGTTGGTTCTTTAAATTACACAGACAGGAAATGTGATACACTGGCCTAAAACAGAACTAATGCGTGCGATTTAAAGTAATCAAATTGAAAAGTGCCACATCCTACAGCGTTTTCCTTAATTATTCGTGTAACTTTTTGACTTATAGGGTTATACAGGGTAAATCTGACTATTATTTGCAAAGTTATGTATATTTATCATTAACAGTCAGTTGCGTTTATGTGCTCCTGATTACGTTACGCGTTTTAAGTTGAACAGAAGCAGTTTGTACTTCTCGGATAGGTAGATAAATTTCAAAATAATTTAGTATATTTGCGGACAGTGGAGCTTGATCTCAATTGAGCATTTGTTATATATACACCGATTTTTGTTGACTATTTTATGTAAGATCAAACTAGAAGTCAATCAGCGTGTCCGTAATGTTAGTAAAAATGATTAGGGCCACTTATTCTATGTTGCTGCTAGAAGACCAAACAAGACCCTACTCCGTAACAGCGGTTTCAGTCACTATATTCAGTATTTTATCAATTTGTTAAAACAAATGTTCAGCCGCCGTGCTGTTTGTCACGTACATATTCAACCATACGATCGCGTTATCACATGGAAATTAAAGTAGCTACGTTAACAACAAGCACCAGTACGACCGATTTAATCGATAATTCAATCCGTAAATGGCCGCTGGCCTCAAAATACACTATAGCACATTGTGAACTGTTGGCTTAACTGAGTTTATCGAGGAAACTCTGTTTGTGCGTGCATTGTTATTCGATCGCATTGTAAAGTTCCTTAAAAACCGGCGCAACAGCTCCTAGACAGATGAGTAGTTTCGACGCCGATCACAACGATGCAATCGGGGTTAGATTCTTGGTGCCTGCCATTGTTTATCAAACTCAGGAGGATTGCGCTATTTATAGTGCCATCGTTATGGAATTAAATAGAGTTTTTTATAAACGGTTTTCCAAACACCGTATCAACCTATATTTATTATAATATTTAACATTACTTTACCGTGAAAATATATACTTCTCATTATTTAGAAGATATGCGTAAAGAACCTCCACTGCAATATAGTGAGCGGTTCTTAACCTTCGGTATGCTTTCCCAAACGCAGCAAGTAAATGCGACTGGGATCCCAAGTTTTATTTGAGGAACTAGAGAGATTAAATTAATTTTAGACTAGGTTTATAACAGATACACGTAAAGCAACTTTCACTGCGATATCGTAAGCGGCTGTTAGCGTCGGTATGTTCTCCCAAAAGCAGAAGATAGCTGCGACTGGGAACCCAAATTTGATTTGATGAACTAGAGAGATTATATTGATTTTAAACTAAAACTTGTTAGAATATTACTGGTTAAACCAGCGTAAATATGTTTTACACCGACTATCTTAAACGCATTGGTGAACTGAATATTATTTGCAAAATATAGGCTTAGCTCAAGCCAATTCTACCATATGTAGTTTGTTCTGCAGTTTTCATTTTGCCAGAAATATATAGTCCCAATCAAATCCCAAATTGTACCACTAAATGAGATTTTTGAAATGACGCATAGTATATATATTTCAAGGTTGCATAGCTTTACGACTCAGATGGGGAGGTATAACGACATTATTTCGGTGGTACAAGCACTTAAGGTCTGTTCGAAGGTAGTCGTTGCTATCAAGATTTATGATTTCTTCAGAAGAGTTGATACATTTCAAAATCACCATTTCTCATCATAATAAACTCTTGTTATTAACCCTTTCCTTCTTAAACCAAAACGCGAACGAACAACAACCCACGTACAAACTCAGGTAGAACGACAAACTCCGCAACTAACTTGCCGCGCAATGTACACTGCCACAAAATGTGTCAATGTACGAACGAAAGGGATAATCTACCAGTAGTCAAAATATCGATTACTCCTTTTCTTCGTAAATCAATGCCTAGATTGCACAATCTCGAACAAACTTTTACTCCGACCGAGGATTGAACGTACATCGTTCGGATTCAGGTCTTGTACTCTAGCCACTACGCTATTTAGGAGCTGTTGCTTGGTTCCTTAAAGAATATCACAACGCGAACGAACAACAACGCACGTACCTCTGCACGCCGAACGACAAACTCGGCAGCTAACTCGGCGCACAATGTATTCTGCGACAGATGTGTCAATAAACGAACGAATAGGTTAATCGAGCAGTAGTCTAAATTTAAATTAACACTTTCCTTCGTGAACCAAAACCTAGCTTGCACATCCCCGAACAAACTTTTACTCCGACCGAGGATTGAACGTAGACCGCTCGGATGGAAGTCTTGTACTATAATCACTACGCTATTTTGTGCGTTGTTGTTCGTTCGCGTTGTGATATTCTTTAAGGAACCCAGCAACAGCTCCTAAATAGCGTAGTGGCTAGAGTACAATACCTGAATCCGAACGATGTACGTTCAATCCTCGGTCGGAGCAAAAGTTTGTTCGAGATTGTGCAACTAACAATATACTCAGCAACTAACTCGGCGCGCAATGTACTCTGCGATAAATAAGTCAATATACGAACGAAACGGATAATCGAGCAGTACTCTAAATTTCGATTAAATCTTTCGATCGTAAACTAAGACCTAGCTTGCACAATCTCGAACAAACTTTTGCTCCGACCGAGGATTGAACGTAGATCGTTCGGATGCAAGTCTTGTACACTAGCCACTACGCTATTTAGAAGCAGTTGCTGGGTTCTTTAACGAACGTCACAGGACGAACGAACATCAACGCGTATACAAACGCACGCCGAACGACAAACTCGGCAACTAACTTGGCGCACAATGTACGCTGCGACAAATGTGTCAATAAACGAACGAAAAGATTAATCGAGTAGTAGTCTAAATTTCGATTGACCCGTTCCTTCGTGAACCTAAACTTAGCTTGCACAATCTCGAACAAGCTTTTGCTCCGACCGTGGATTGAACCTCGACAACTCGGGTGCAAGTCTTGTACACTAGCGACTACGCTATTTAGGAGCTGTTGCTCGGTTCCTTAAAGAACGTCACAACGCGAAGGAACAACACCGTACGTACCTCTGCACGCCGAACGTCAAACTCCGCAGCTAACTCGGCGCACAATGTATTCTGCGACAGATGTGTCAATAAACGAACGAATAGGTTAATCGAGCAGTAGTCTAAATTTAAATTAACACTTTCCTTCGTGAACCAAAACCTAGCTTGCACATCCCCGAACAAACTTTTACTCCGACCGAGGATTGAACGTAGACCGCTCGGATGGAAGTCTTGTACTATAATCACTACGCTATTTTGTAGCTGTTGCTCTGTTCCTAAACTAGCTTCACTATGCGAACAAACAGCAACGCACGTACAAACTGACGCCGAAAGACAAACTCGGCAATTAACTCGCCGCATATAATGTACACTGCGACAAATGTGTCAATATATACGAATGAAAGGGTTAATCCAACAGAAGTCTAAATTTCGATTAACCCTTTCCTTCTTAAACCAAAACGCGAACGAACAACAACGCACGTACAAACTCAGATAGAATGACAAACTCCGCAACTAACTTGCCACGCAATGTACACTGCCACAAAATGTGTCGATGTACGAACGAAAGGGTTAATCCACCAGTAATCAAAATTTCGATCACTCCTTTTCTTCGTAAATCAATGCCTAGCTTGCACAATCTTGAACAAACTGTTACTCCGACCGAGGATTGAACCTGTACAGCTCGTGCGCAGATCTTGAACACCAGCGACTACGCTATTGAAAAGCTGCTGCTCAGTTTGTTAAGGAACCTCACAACACGAACGCACAACAGCGCAAGTACCACTGCACCCCGAACGACAGACTCAGCAACTAACTCGGCGCGCAGTGTACACTGCCACAAAATGTGCCAATGTACTAACGAAAGGGTTAATCCACCAGTAGTCAAAATTTCGATTACTCCTTTTCTTCGTAAATCAATGCCTAGCTTGCACAATCTCGAACAAAGTTTTGCTCCGACCGTGTATTGAACCTGAACCGCTCGGGTGCAAGTCTTCTGCGCTAGCCGCTAGACTATTTAGGAGCTGTTGCTCGGTTCCCTAAGGAACGTCACAACGTGAATGAACAACAACGCACATAAAAACTCATGCCGAACGACAAACTCGGCAAGTAACTTGGCGCGAAATGTACGCTACGATAAATGTGTCACTATAAAAACGAAAGGGTTACTGAACCAGTGGTTTCAATCTCGATTAGCCCTTTCCTTCTTAAAACAAAGCCTAGCTTGCGCAATCTCGAACAAACTTTTGCTCCGCCAGTCAACTGAACCTAGATCAATTGGGTGCAAGTCTTGTACGCTAGCCAATACGCTATTTAGTAGCTGTTGCTCGGTTCCGTAAAGAACGTCACAATGCGAACGACCAACAACGCATGTAGAAACGCACGCCGAATGACAAACTCGGCTATAGACTCGCCCCGCCATGTACGCTGCGACAAATGTGTCAGTATGCGAAGTAAAGATTTAAACGTTTGCTTTTGTAGAATATGACTTGATTGTGACTAAACTTATATGACGATCAAGTGACCATTTACGTCGAACGTTGCAACCCATCGTGTTTTTGTCACAACGCTATGCTGCTGTGATGGGAAATATGTTTGCAAAATTTATAACAGTATAATAGAATTTGTAACACCAAGAAATATGCGGCTTTCGCGGCATAATATCTGCGCCATTGGAAACCTTTGTCGCCCTGTAACGAAAACCACACAGTATAAGTGGTATCAGTCATATTGCTAAAACTAACCGCGTTACCGATACAGTCCAAAATGTTTAGTATTGAAGATACTAACATTATTTAAACGAGCAATTCGAGGATGGAACACCCACCAGGCTATAACTTGTAGTGATAGGTTGCAAATTCATTGTAGAAACAGCCAAATGTGAAAATAGCATAACATTAACATAAACAATATTGATGCATTTAGCATGAACTATATTGATGCAAATACGTGAAACATTTTGTACCAAAATAGGACTATGTTTACTAACGGCTAACTCTTGGGCTAAAAATCATACGTCTCATCAAATATTAATTCGTCACTCGCTGCTACATTCGTTTGAAGTGTTTGACCATAGTACCATAATTTTGGTTATAAAATTGTTCAACGTGAAAAATCAGTGACAGTAGCTAAAACCCACTATTGCCTTTTCCTATTGGTTTTAATCGGTGGCGTTGGAATGCAAAATTATGGCTTTCATTGCATTAATCTATCATTCACAACACCTATATGATTTATCGATCTTCGATAACTTTATAATTTTGTTACTTAGCTACAACCACTGTTTTTAATCATAGCTGTATTATATTATTGCTTAATATTTTCCAGGAATACAAGCGCCTTTTAACCCATCGGTCTTAGCACAACATCAATTAAAGAACATGCCATTAGCATAAATATTTATCTGCGAATGCTGTATAATGTTACTGTTTTTACAGGTCACGTCTATGTGCTTGGGTGATTCAAGCGAACGGAATGATTAATCCTTTCGTGCGTATATTGACACATTTGTCGCTGCGTACATTGTGCCGCGAGTTAATTGCCGAATTTGTCATCCGGCGTGGTTTCTACGTGCGTTGTTGTTCGTTCGCGTTGTGAGGTCCCTTTAGGAACCGAGCATCAGCTCCTAAATAGCGTACTCCCTAGTGTACAAGACTTGCACTCGAGCGATCTAAGTTCAATCCGCGGACACAGCAAAAGTTTTTTCGAGATTGTGCAGGCTAAGCTTTAGTTTAAGTAGGAAAGCGTTATTCGAAATTTAGACTACTGCTCGATTAACACTGTCGTTCGTATATTGACACTACATGTATTTAATGCTTTAATAAGGATGCTAAATGCTTCACAGCTTCTGTAGATTAGCTCTCATTCGCATGTGTTTAACTTGCATACCGATAGTAATATGTATATTATATTAAACTGTGTCGTTTCAGACATGACTTTGTTCAAGCATGGCAAAACCTTGGCATCGTTTCGGTGGAGTTGGGAAATTACGAACTTGCAGAAAAGAGCTATCTCACTGTGATCCAGTATAGACCCAACACAACAGCAGCGTGGCTCCACCTTGGAACCTTGGTAATAAAATATAAAAATGTTCTACTAATTTGTATCAAACAATGCCAGTAATACTTTAGAAAATAAATAGTCGTGTAAGACACGTCCGTCTTAATTAGTTTGGCGCACGAACCAAAAATATTAATTAATAAGAAAACACTATAAAGTATAGGAAGTATGACGTCAGTGCATTGCCTAACTGACTGCAACGGCACAAAATACCAACTAAGATGTAAGACGCAAAATGGTCTTGGTTATACATAAAAAATTCAGTGCTATGCATATTAGCCGTGATCCGTCCGGTTCTGGAAATACGGAGCCAGTTTTTGTTTTCAAGTCATTTTCGAAAACAGCTTTCATAAAACCAGTTTTGAGCTAATACAGTATTATCGGAAGTCAGGTTTATGAAATAAAAGATTAAAGCAGGATTTTGTTATATAAAGATTCAGGATAAACATAATTATCACTGCGTCGCAATATTTTTTGTACGAAATCAACGCATGAATACAAATATAGCTTTAAAGAATTATTTACAAAACAGTAAAGCACGGCAAAGCCTCGAAATATGCGTGTAAACGCATTTACATGCATTATATCGGGATCCGAATTTTAATATTTGTACAACTATACAAATATATAAATGTATTAATACTTAGTACCTAAAAATAAGTTTCGGCATATGCAAGAGTAGATCATACTTCGCTGAAGATTATGATACTCTTCAGCTAAAGTATGTCCAGTAGGAAACTATTTCGCGGTGCTTTTCGCTCTTCCCATCTGTATTTCATTAGTGAAACAGTTCATCTATCCCCCTTGATTTATGGGATTGCGACAAAAAGTCCCTGCATTTCGTGGAGGGTGGGGAACAGGGGAGTGACTTCCTCTGAGACCTAGTCGGGGGAAGGTCCCGTTGCTTGGTTTAGGGAACCTGTCATTCCATAAAATGGAAAAGCGACAGATTCTACCTTCCCCTGCCCCCTCGAAATTGACGGGACAAATCCCAGCACGAAATGCAGCAGCTGATATTTGTCCTGCCTTCCCAGTGAACTATTGAGTTCCACTACAATGCCCAGTATTCAAGCGAAAACAAGCTATATATGTCAATATCCGGTTTCTCCACTCTGTTAAAATTTTCAAGTCGGTTTACGAATGAACTATAAATACAACTCGTTTGATTGCACTCGATGTTAAAAGTACATGGCTTTGGATTATGTTATTTTGGTGCACTATGCCAACCTGTGTGATTTTCGCTACAGTTTTTTGAAGAAGGGTTTGTTTACTGTTTCAGCCCATTGATCGTTGGGTTATGCTGCTAGTTGGGTTGGCAATACTCGCAAACAGCTCACGTATTTTCAATGTAACGATAAGCTTGGATTAAAATACGAAATGTCAAAGCTTGAAGGATATTGTCTGATATGAGAGCCGGAAACAACGTTTTGGTTACTGTAGTTTAATTGTAAAGGTTGATAGTTTTGTTAACCTTTCCTTCTTAAACCAATTTGTATATCGTGCAGTCTTGAAGAAACTTTTGCCCCAGTGGCAGACTGAACCTGGATCGTTTTGGTGGAAGCCTGATACGCTAGCCACTATGCTGTCAGAGAGCTTTAGCTCGGTTTCATCAGGAACCTCACAAGGCGAGTAACTAACAACGCACGCGCAAACGCACAGCGCACGACAGACTCGATTATGGCATCGCTGTGCAGTGCACATTGTGACAAATGCGTCACTTTACAGATGAAAGAGTTAGATGGATACATTAATCTTTAATTTTGACCAGTACCCTTTCCTTCTCAAACCAATGTGTATTTGGTGTCAATTTGAAAAATTTCCACACCAATGGCGGACTGAAGCATTATCGTTTTGGTGAAAGCCTAGTACGCTTCAGCCACTATAAAGTATAGACGATTAGATCAAATTTAGATTGCCGCTCGAACACTTTCGTTCGTAAAGTGACGCATTTGTCACATCGTACATTATTGCACAGCGATGCAGTAATCGGGTCTGTCGTGCGGTGTGCGTTTGCGTGTGCGTTGTTACTCACACGCTTTGTGAGGCTCCTAACGCTAACCTAATCTCGTGCGCTAACCAGTATGCAATCTGAGAGCTGTAGCGCGGTTTTATCAGGAACCTCGTAAAGCGAGTGACTAACAACGCACGCGCAAACGCACACCGCACGGAAGACTTGATTACTGCATCGCTGTTCTGTGTACGATGTGACAAATGCGCCACTTTACGAATGAAAGGATTATTCGAACAACAATCTTAATTTTGACCAACCCTTTCCTTCTTAAACCGATGTGTATTTCGTGCAGTTTTGAAGAAAATTTTGCCGCAATGGCGGACTGAAACATTATCGTTTTGTTGAAAGCCTCGTACACTAGCCACTATACTATCTAGGGTCAATCGAAAAATTACAATTGTCCCCTCGATTAACACACTTCGTTCAGTAAAGTGACGCATTTGTCACATAATTACATTATTGCACAGCGAATCCGCAGTCAACGGCTCTATCATGCAGTATACGTTTGCGTGTGCGTTGTTACTCACACGCTTTGTGAGTTTGCTAGACGCTAAGCCTAATCTCAGTACGCTAAGCCAGGGATATGCAATCTGAGAGCTGTAGCGCGGTTTTATCAGGAACCTCGTAAAGCGAGTAACTAACAACGCACGCGCAAACGCACAGCGCACGACAGACTCGATTATCGGCATCGTATTGCAGTGCACTTCATGAGCAAATGGTAACTTTCAAATAAAAGAATTGCAGAATAGAACAGTAATCTTAATTTTGACCAACCCTTTCCTTCTTAAACCGATGTGTATTTCGTGCAGTTTTGAAGAAAATTTTGCCGCAATGGCGGACTGAAGCATTATCGTTTTGGTGAAAGCCTCGTACGCTAGCCACTATACTATCTAGGGTCAATCGAAATTTAGATTGCCGCTCGAACACTTTCGTTCGTAAAGTGACGCATTTGTCACATTGTACATTATTGCACAGCAGTACGTAAGTCAGTTTACCGTCGTGTCAGTTCGTTTGTGCTTGTGCGTTGTTACTCACACGCTTTGTGAGGCTCCTAACGCTAACCTAATCTCGTACGCTAACCAATATGCAATCTGAGAGCTGTAGCGCGGTTTTATCAGGAACCTCGTAAAGCGAGTGACTAACAACGCACGCGCAAACGCACACCGCACGAAAGACTCGATTACTGCATCGCTGTTCTGTGTACGATGTGACAAATGCGCCACTTTACGAATGAAAAGATTATTCGAACAGCAATCTTAATTTTGATCAACCCTTCGCTTCTTAAACCAATGTATATTTTGTGCAGTCTTAACGAAAATTTTGCCGCACTTTGCCGGGAACCTATACCGTTTTGGTGCAGCCCTTATCCATTCACGTGCAATATTTTGCAAATGGATCCAATGCAAGGTGCTAAGCATGTGTCTATCGTGTACTGTACATTATCGCAAGCTCGAGTTAAGATGTCCTATGGAACCTAGCAACAGCCCTGCAATACAGGAATTAGGGGCTAGCGTGCAAACCACGTTCAATTCACCGACTCCAGAAAAATTTAACAGACGTAATAAATATTAGATTATATATGCGTGAAAACGTTAATTAAAGTTTAGCCTAACGTTCGACTAAAATTCATACACCGTCGGTAGGACATGGAACTGGAACCTATGAATCGGTAGTGTATCGCTCTATTACCCTTCGCAGTCCTTTGTGTTGCAATATGTGGGAATATTCAATGTTAGTATACCAAGGGGTGCAGCACGCTATTCAGAAGTGATGGGGCTGCTCAAAAGTGAGGATGCGGGATGGAAAAATGAAGGAACTCCGCTTCTCCACATGCTGCGCCGATGAGTATTCCTTTCTCCACGCAATTTTAGCGCAGCTGTAGCTGAATCACTATCACTATCGCAAACTAATTATAAAATCAAAACTATAACAGCGGTAAATTTTTGTCCTTTTTTAAAAGTCACTCAGTATTATAGGTATAACTGAACAACTGTTAGTTAAATCCAATGTCAAAGTTTCCTAACTATTACAGTATGTATTGCAACAAAGATATGACGATGCATTGCGCTGTTTCCTACGAGTAGCTCAACTAGAGCCAACCCTGACGAACGTTTGTCAACGTATGATTATTTTGAAACATGGTATGGGTGTTATAAAATTTGATTTTCATTTCGATGGCAG